>KI640138.1:0-10753 GCA_000505645.1 Steinernema monticolum
AAATATTAATAATATATAATCGGTCATTTTAGATATTTTTATCTCCGCTACGATAGTGTACGCTCTCCACACGTTCTGTGTGCTTCTAGAAGACGGCTGTGCGTTGCTGATTGTGAGGAGTCGAAGTCTTTGGGCCACTTGGAGTGCTGTTCAGACTCAAGTTTCCGAGTTCATAATCGGCAGGAGGGGTCTCAGGGCGACTGATTTCTGCTTTTGTAGTGATTACGGTAGCAGAGTCACGACCTCCGAGTGAGGGACTCGCTGCAGGACCCGAAGACGACGAGGGACTTTGATGAGGGAGTTCCTCGTGTGGTCCAGAAGTTTCTGTGCGCATCTGGTGGCTTATGGTAGTGCCGAACGCTTTTTCATTGAGATGAGGCTTACGGTAGATACCAGTTTGTTCGTAAGTGGTCTCTCCTGTGATATCCCAGGACGCTTCGTCTACGTCTTCGTCCACACGACCCTGAAAACATTATGGGGGTACTGTAGGCAATGGTTAAGGTGGTGATTTACCCTCTTGTCAACCCGTTGCCTACGGTAGGTCTCGTAGTAATTGTCGTAGTGTTCCGGAGAAAATGATCCCGGCTTGTAGCTCGCTTGAGGTGGCATTCTGGGTGAACCACCACTGGGCATGTACACGGGCTCCTCGTACGGTCCTCCACGACGCGGGAACGTGTCATAGATGGATTCAGGTCCCGTAATGATGGGTCCAGTACCAGGTTCAGGACTACGCGAGCCGTCAGCAGGGTGTCCACCCATGTGGTGAGGAGGTGGATGCCCGAAAGGCGGCATAAACATGCGAGGTGGCATCATTCCTGGTGGCGGCATCATCCCAAATGGAGGCATTCCGAAGCGCGGCGGTGGACGCATCATCATAGGATGCGGTGGGGGCATCATGTGGGGATGAGGAGGACGCATCATCATATGTGGTGGAGGCATCATTCCAGGTGGGGGACGCATCATCATGTGCGGGGGTGGATGAAAGGGACCTCCACGGAAGAACGGTTGTGGGAAGGGACCACGTGGACCGGCTGAAGGGTATCCCTGAGGTAGTCGTTCATACGCTCCAGACGTCGCTCCTCCGTAGATGCTTGGAGGTTCGTAGATTTCGGGTTCGCGGACGTCTGGTTGACTTCCGAACTTCCCGCGCATCGGGTACCCGCCTTCTGACATATAGGGAATAAGGGCTCCTTCATGTTCTGGAAGAGTCTTAAGTTACGCTCCAACCAAACCGAAACTCCACTCACCATCGGCTTCGCTATGAGCCTTCTGTTTTCCCTTGTTCTTCTTGCTAATAACAGTGCGATTCTTATTCAACATGCTCGACGAGATGCTCGCAGTATCGTACTCTCCACTCTGCTGACGTCGTTGCCATGTTTGCTTGCCTATCGCCTTCTCATTCCAGTCAATCTCCTCTTCTTTGAATTCCTCTTCGATTTGCTCTCGCTCACTGAATTAGACATTTTTAGAATCCATCTCTAAGCACTTTCTATCATACACAACAGGAGAATCACTTGTAGGCGTCGCACTTCGGCTCGCTTCTTTGATTGCCTTCAGTCCAGGCACTCGCTTATCCTTCAGCATCATCGAATCGGTGTAGGCGAAGAAGCAGCATCTGACAAGGGCGTTCGCGGCCTTCTCATTTGTGCAGATGAATGCATGACATTCCAGAACCTTCAAAGTCCATTTTATCAGTATTTCAACTAATTATGAAGATTCTGGCATACCTTCACTCCATGAGTTCGTCGGAAAATAGCCGCAAAAATTGGAGGGTGATTAGAATCGGGCATCTGAGCAAAGGGGCTATCCAGAGGCAAGAATCGCACTCCACCCCCTTCGACGGCATATCCACGAACGTCCGCATAGCGAACGGCGGCACAGTAGTGCAAAGAAGTAATCGGGAAGAAGGCGGTTTCGGTCTTCTTCTCTCCCTCGACGTACTCAATCAGAAGGCCATTTGAGTAGACGGATAACCTATGTACGAAGAGAGTAATGAATTAGGTGTGCACCGCTCTGTCATTTGACGGCGACCGCCACGATACGATCTTCGATCGTATAAGTTAGTGGCCGTCGATGGTTATCTGTATGCATCAGGTGTTTTAGTGCCCTTTTCCCCAAAACAGAAGAGAAACCCTCAACTCAAACACTCACCAAGAATCGATTCCCTTCGTTTCAACATTCTCATTTACCGGATACCGATCCAGAAGCGGCTGTTGAATGCCCTGAAGGCCATCCTTCGTGACCGTCGGCACCGAAGAGCCGATGTAGAGAACACGACATCGACATAGCGACGTCATTTTGCGTGCGCGACGTTCTGAAAGCGAAACTGTCAAAGTCGAAGGCAACTCTGTTTAGGTATTCGTGTGTTGACAGCGCGCGCGAAGAGGCAAGAGACGAGGGATAAATGTGTTTGTTAGGTAGGTGCGCAACGGAAGGACGGAACAGGTTCCCCCCGGTCGGTCGCTTACACGCCAATCAAAGGAGAAAAACACGCACGCTGACAGCTTTATTCGATTTGCAAGTTATGGAATCTGCGGTATTTGGTTGGCGGAGTTGGCGTGCGACGACGTTGTTGATCTTGGGGCGACGACTTCTGCGCGCCGCCATGCATAATTGGGTCTCAATGGAGTGCAAAGCAGATTGCGGACACTGCGACGACGATGTTCACCACCACTGATCGGCAGTTCAAATCACCACTGATCGACCGTGAATCCAATTATACAGTATGCAAAAAAAAACGTGCGATTCAAACGGGATTAGGCTATTTATATCCGTTTTCTTAATATAGAAGGAACAGAAAAAGCATTCGACTTGGTCTATGAAGTATCAAAATTCAAAAGGCGATTATAGTACGAGTATCAGGAGAGCGAGAAGTGAAAGTGAACCACGTAACAAGAGAGTTTCCCTCCAAATGAGTTTACACAACGTTAAATAGCATTTCCCATCCAATTAAACGCGTTTAAATGAGCAAATATCATGGGAACCTTCTCAAAACCAGCTCCTCAAACCCTCAAAATTCGCAGCAGACTCCAAATCTGTCTAGAAATTGTCTCAACTCGCTTCAAAACATGAATAACTTATGCGTACAGACACTTCTTCAGACAACCCACACCTCGAAATGTCCAGACAGTACGTCTAACCTCCAACTCCACCTTTTTTGTCTCAATTTCTTTACGCCTGTCAACAAAAAAAGCTGATCATCCTTTCATCGTCTCCGAATCCACTTCCGCTGCGCGCGCGCAAACAAACAAAAGGCAGCAGTCGGCAGGAAAGTTCCAATTTCCCTTAGATCAAAGATGTTTTACGCGTGCGTTCCCACAATTAGGACATGTTCCACTTTTTTGCAAATTCATCTTTTTCCGCTCGTTGCTTGTGCCGCGCATCGTTTCCCCTTTTCGCATCCCGCTCCTTCGCCGTCGAGTCGAAGGTCACCCCAACTGTTTGTTAGTTGGTTGTACATTGGAAGTTGGAGGAAAGTAGTAGCACAACGCGAACAATAAATCTTAGGTTTGCTCAGTCAGGACTTCCCTCACGCTTCGCTGCTTCTGAACACTAATCCGAGCGGTTGACACGAGTGCATTTCAAAAGGTTTGGTTGCGTGGAATTCAAAATATTTATACAACAGATAAAAGCTTAAAAAACCAGTAGCCGACTCCATATTATGTCTAAATACACGCTTTCTAGACATCTTTGTTGTCTAGAATTAGCATAATTAAGTCTAAAATCGGCTTAACCCATCACTTATTGTCTAAAATTTAGCTCATGATTAGCAAGACATCGGAGAAGGCAACCAACGGCGCGAGAATACAAAATAACATCACTCGCTTTGAAGGTTTCACACAACAGCGCCAACACGCCATACGAACAGGTTCTACCTAACGCCGAGCACCGCTCCTAAGGCCTAAAGACGCTTCGCTTCTCGTCTCAGATCGATTGAGATGAGAATTCAGCAAAAAAAATTAGCAAATCACATTCGTGTTTACACTTCTACAGTACGTTCAGTTCACGAAGAAGGGGAGAGTCGCCAGCGACTATCGGGGACACGACACGAATTTCTCCCAAAAATTGCTTCTCGCTCGTCGTGCGGAATTTGTCCGAAAAGCAAATGACGTGGAACTGCGAAGGATTATCGTCCGATTAATTGGATAATTAGGTCGTCTAATCTCGTCTGAAACCGTTAAGCCCTCAGGAAACGCAACGGCAACCATTCATAATAGTATGCGCAATATGGCTGCTGTGATCTCAGAATCGCGCACTGCTACTAAAAAGACCCACCGACAGCAGCAATACGACAGAAAAAGAGACAAACCGTTTCGCGCACCCAACACCGCCATTGCAAAGACGGCTAAGGTCAAAGTCAAACCATTTCTCTTCTCTGACCTCTCGGCCGCCGCCTCGACCTTCAAGAAGACGCAACGAAGATGCAGAAGAACCCGAGGGATGGTGGATATGAGAGCATATTATTCTCGGTCATAAGGCACAGAGATCAGCGAATCACAATATTCACACGTATTTACAGCGAGTTCCAATTGATCGGCTTCTTCCCGAGCCGTACGAGTGCTTCGTTCGTCTTCGAGAAACATTTACAACCTTGAAAATGACGAAAACTGAGCGGAGAAGGGTGAGCAGTCTATAACAAAACAAAAAAACACGTAAACTCCAATTTGTCTCACTAACCTTGATCACCGCATGCTTCTTCCGGTCGATGAGCGCTTCCTTCTTGTGCGCGAAACCACCCCAAAGCAGAAATACGACTCCATCGGGCTTCCTGTTAATAATCTTGATTACCTCGTCGGTGAACTTTTGCCATCCTATCTTGCTGTGCGAGTTGGCCTTATGTGCTCTAAATTACATTACGGTAATAATAACAAAAAGAATGTAACTGAACTGACTCGACAGTGAGCGATGCGTTAAGCATAAAAATTCCTTGTTCAGCCCATGGGATCAGACATCCGTGATTGGGTATATCGAATTTATCCATATCCGTGGCCAACTCCTTATACATGTTCTTCAATGAAGGAGGAGGTCGGATTCCTTGCTTTACGGAGAAGCATAAGCCGTGAGCCTAAAAGATGAGCAATAATGATAATGCCAAGAGAATACAGTAACAAGAGAAATACAGTAATCACATCAAATTAGACAAATAATCAATTGACGGAAACCCAACTAACCTGCCCATCATCGTGGTAAGGATCCTGACCGAGAAGCACGACTCGAATGTCCTCAAACGGTGTTAGATTAAAGGCGTTGAAGATTTCATTCCTTGGCGGGAATACCTTGACACCCTACAATAACAAAAACATAATCATAAATACTAATTAGCTGTTCAGACCTTTTTCTTCTGCCTATCCAAAAATTCAACAGTCTCCGTCATGTACTTCTTTTTAAATTCAGCATCTAGCAGCTCACGCCATCTCTCATCTTCGATCGAATTTCTCAAGAAGTCGTATGGAGTATCGCTCACTTCCATGATCTGTTCTTCGGTTTCCGGAGCAGGAGCAGCAGCCGCAACATTCTCCTTTTCTTCGACTTCGGTAACTGACACTGTGGATGTCACGAACTTCGTTCCGTCTTTCTTTGAGATTCGCGCAGCTCGCAAGAACATCTCAGGAATCTTTGGTGCTTTTGAAGCCATGTCGCTAAAATAATAATAATTGATAAATAATAATTGCGATACTGCAACGGATTCTGGATTCACAATAAAAGAAATAAATCGAAAAAGTATGGGAGAAACCACGAATGCAAAACAACACAAATTGAAACGTCTTTTATCAATTATCAATCAAATTGTACAGAAAGCGAAAAGGGATTCTCAAGATCTAGATGGAGCCTTCATGGTCACGTGAGATGGCGACTGGTCCATGTCCATGGAGAGACCAACTGTGGCGGCTAGCGAGTTATTCAAGTTGCTCGGAGATAGTGGCCTCAGTCTGTCCGAAGAAGGGTCATCCATGCTGTGATGATGCATCTGATGGTGATATCGGCTGCTTTGTAGGCCGCTCGTCGAAGGCTGAGATTGCTTGGTAATGGGAGGCAAAGGTGAATATTCAACTGAAATAAAAATCGATTAATAATAGATTACTGAAACCACCCAGCATCCATCGGAATAAAATAATCGAAAAATCTCAAATATCCTTCATAAATATATTCAGAACACACCTTTAACCTTCGGAGGAGGAGGTCGGGTGTTCCTTCTGCCTCCACCGGTCGTTGCACCACCCGTAGAAGTGCTCGGGCCCGCTCCGGCTCCCGCGCCTCCAGCACTAGCTGCCGGCTTCTTTTTCTGAGCAGGTCTCGCCTTTCTAAAAAAATAAACTTAATTATAAGCGTCACTACAAAAAAAACTCACTTCTTCGGAGGAGGCTTCGGTTTATCGTCTAATGTAACAACAGATGCATCGGAATCGTCGCTCGATTCGGTTAAATTGTCCTTCTCGTAGGGAATCAAACGATCGAGCAAGAAATTCTTGTCCCGCGAAAGCTTCAGCAATTTTCTCTGTAAATTCCTCAGCTCTTCTTGATAACATTCGTTTTCCTGTAAAATTAACTTCTCGTAAACATGCACAAGGCTCAAAAACACTTACATAAACAATCTCCTTGAAATGCCGCTTTAGTTGACGATAATGCTGCTTCGCTGACACGACTTGCGTCTCATTATCCAAATCGTAAAATACGGAAGGCACTGGAGCGGCGATTGGTTGCGGTTGTGCATGTGCTGGAGCATGGTGGATCTGGACGGGAGCGGCAGGAGTTGGATGGAGTTGAGCCTGAGGAGGTGGTGCTGGAGCGATAGCAACGGGATGCTGGTGGGGCTGTTGAGACTGGGGAGGCTGCTGCATCGACTGATGCTGCTGGTGAACGACTTGCTGCGATTGCTAAAAATAGACAAATTATAAACAACAAATTAGAGTCATCACATGATCTTAGGCAATATCGATAAATTGAATAAAAAATAAAAAATCTAAATTCGAAACAAAACAGCGGTGAGACTGTCATATTGCGCGCCAAAGCTTCTGAGCAGAATTCTATTCAGAACCCGGCAATCAAAGCTAGCTGATCTAAGTACGCTTGCACTAGCATGTGCTCTGATTCGAGCAAAACCACATCATTACTAGTAGCCAATCGGCAAAACGAAAAAGGAAATATTTAAATGATTTTAAAGGCCTTACCGGAAGAGGAAGTTGTTGTTGCTGTTGCTGTTGTTGAGCATGTTGTGGAGGAGCACGCGAATGTCTCTGATGCTGTTGAGGTGGCTGAGGTTCCACATAAACGTGAGTTTGCTGCATATGGCCCGGAGGGGGTTGATGATGAACGATTTGCTGCTGTTGTTGCTGCTGAGGAACGTGATGCTGCTGCTGTGGATGCTGCTGAGGATGTTGTTGCTGCTGCTGCTGATGGAACATCTGATTCTGCTGCATCTGAGGATCCACATAAGTCGTTATTCTCGCTCGTTTCGTAGGCGGCATCATCTCCTGACTGCTTCCCTGCATCTGGTGTTGCTGTTGCATCTGCTGGTGCTGCTGAGGAGCCTGACGAATGGGTTGCTGTCGATAGGTCTGGGGAGGATGGTCAATCTGATGTTGTTGAGGAGCCTGGTGGACGAATTGCTGAGTCTGATGCTGCTGGGGATGTGGGTTTTGAGGGGGATGCATATACTCCATGTGATGCTGAGCCTGCATGGTTTGTTGAGTCTGCATCGGTTGCTGAGTTTGTATGGGTTGCTGAGTCTGCTGCATAGGTTGAGTCTGCATGGTTTGCTGAGTCTGCATAGGTTGTTGAGTCTGCATGGGTTGCTGCTGCACGTAATGTTGCTGATGTTGTTGTTGTTGATGACTCGAAGGAGGATTCACATTCAAGCTTTCGTGCCGAATGTACGCCGTGGTCGTTTGCTGCTGCTGTTGCTGCTGGGAACGTTTCTGAGCTTTCGAATAAGACGACTGTCTACTTTGCGTGACACCCATGTGCTGCTCCACCAACTGCATCTGCTGATTCACCTGCTGCTGTTGCTGAAGATTCTGCTTCTGATTCTGTTGATAACGGCGCGTGGGAGGTGGAGGAGCCTGAAGCTGTTGAGGTGGATGCTGTGGGGGGTCGTTGTACATCTGATGATGCTGATGAGAATCCATGTAGATGTCATGCGGCTGCACGGGCTGAAGCTGCGCGTAATCCACTTGAGATTGAGGACCCATGCCAGCGGATCCTGGCGTCGGGGGATAGCTATGTTGCGAAACCGATCGCTGCACAATCATCGGATGCTGTTGGGTTGGCGAGGAAACGTCGCCCATGATTTACAGAGATCACGAATATTCTTACGTCCAGCCTATAGACTTCTGGAATATAAGCGCGAAATAAATAATGCGATGCGCGCCTGATGTAAGCCGCTCGCGGTCAGTGGAAGCGCGAAATAGCTACGTTCAAACAGGCCGCGTTTTCGTGCTGGAAACACCACATATTCGGTCGAGTGCATGACGAAGAAGAAGATGAGTAGAATAACTAGTTAAATTAATAAAAACACAAACAATGCTTTCTGGAATGCTATATAAAAAACGTACAACGCTGGAGAATAGAGAACGTCATAATAGAACGATGATCGAACAATTAAATCACGCAAGAAAAAAATGACGAAGAAAGCAAACTAAAAACCAGCAAAAGCCACTTTGCTCGTGAGAATCGCGTTGCTCACTGCAAGCGAGAGATGCTCCTGAGATGGGCATCGCTTTTATCGCTGCAAAAACAACAAATAATATTCAAAAATCCGATCAAATGCTTCGAATTTAACCGAACGCTCGAAATGCGAGCGAGTTTGAGGTCATACGACTCGGGAGAAGATGGCGCATCTTTATTTGTCACCGAATTTTAGCGAATCACCTCAAAAATCAGAATTTATAGCATCTCTAGCCAGACCTTTCCAGACAAACGCTTGTAAAGATTATTTAGTCTCAGTATCCGATTCGTGGCAGGACCAGACCACGAAATTCAGAGACAACTGACCATGCCTTGTCTACTCTTGCAAACTGTCTGTTTCCACCCGCTATGATTCTGCTTTTCATTGTTTCATTCGGTGTTGGGTCGTTGTCGGGTGAGGTTCTCTCGTATTCTACTCTGCTCTCCGTACAGCTGAGAAGAGTCCAGCAACATGTGCACCGCTAAGGTTAGTTCAACTCGCTTTTCTTCGAATTACTGTATCACGTTATTTCAGACCATAACCATGATCATGGTCGTGATCGGTGGTATCGGCTCGCTTATCGCCACGATTGGTACGACCGTTGTTGTAGTGAGTGACCTCGAAACCAGAAGTCAATGGCAAGCTTACCTCCCTATTATTCCTTTTGTGATCGGACTTCTCATCCATATTCTTGCGTACATCGGCCTCTGGAAATTGAGCAAATGTCTGCTTTTCCCGTATATGGTCATTAAATTCATTGTGCTTCTGGTGGTGATCGCGATCGCGATCTATCTTATCGTCTTGGCAGTACAGAAGGATACAAATAAACTAAATTCTGCGGCTAGAAATAATGTTATCATGGATGAAGCCAAGGATAAGACTGGTATAAGTAAGTAACTCTAATACTAATGATAATTTTTCGTAATACCCGATCTTTTTCAGCCGTAGGGGACGGTGAGAATTCGATGTACTTCGTTTGGGCAATTCTCGGTATAACGGGACTTTTGTATACCGCCATCTCCGTCTGCGTTATCTACACCTTCTGCAACTTAGAACAATATCGATAAGCATGGATTCGACTCTATTTCGATGAATAAATGATTCTGCAACTTACTGTTGAGATTTTTGACCAGTCGAATTGCTTAGAAATCACTCATCAGCAAATACCAATATGATTCGAGTCAGGGGTCAGGACCATGTCTTGTCTACTCTTGCAAACTCTATGGCGGTCTCTCGTGTTCTACTGTTTTCCGCATAACTGAGAACAGTCCAGCAACAATCGGGATATATTTAATTCCTTGTAACCCGCAGCAGGGAAACCGCTTCGAGAGTAGCTCAAAACCACATGAGACGTTTCCTACAATGTTTTCGCGCAAATTCATTTTGAATTTTCAAGATATTTACGTCTCGTGGCGCTTAATACAGTGCGGTGAGTTGCTTAGTTGCCCATTTTCATCCTTCGTGTGTAGGATGGAATCCACCAATTTTATGTTCGATGAATTGATATCGCTGTATGGTGACTTAAATGGATTTATTGCATGTATTGGAGTGAGCGCTATTCATCGTATATTTATTTGTTTGCTGTATTTGTGGCGCCTATATGAAATATTTGTGTGTTGATTTGGTTTCTGTTTATTTTTCAGCTTTTGTCTTTTTCCAAATTGATTTCTTTGTTCGGTGCTCTCGCCTTGCGCCATAAATGGATTTACTGAATGCATGAAATAGAGAGCAGTGTAACCGTTATTTGTCGTATCTTATTGGATTGCTGTTATTTATGTCGCCTAACTGCATATTCGTATAATGATTTGTTTCTGTTTAATTTCCGCTTTTGTCTTTTCCAAATCGATATCGCTGTATAGTGCATCCATTTTGCTCCATGGATATGTAAGCATATTAATACCGTTGCTGGGAATCTTTTATTAATTTGTTGTTATATCGCGTAATTGTATGTCCGTGTTTGCTTGTTTGTCCACGGAGATTCATTTTTTGGTGTTTCAGAGAACTTGTGTGCGCAGTTTTGCGGACAACTTGACGAAGGCATTTTTTGAAATCAGCAAAACTTGCAACAATGAGCGGATGCTACAAGTGC
>KI640142.1:0-13083 GCA_000505645.1 Steinernema monticolum
GTAGAATTATGGTTTGTAAATGTTTCAAATGTCTTCTACTAGTCTATTCGAATACGACGTAACTTTCTTTCGACACCTCTGTCCTTCTCCTCACCACTTACAACGACTTCCTGACACTTTTGTCGCGTTAATCTCCCCTTTAAAAGTCAATAAATGTATGTATAAACACTTATTCTAGCCGAGAAGGAACTTCGTGTTCGCACTATTCGAAAGGTGTATTTCTCTCAGAGCACAACACTTGGTTAATTATAAACGTTGCATGCAAATGTCGCATAAGAAATTCGATTAATTCGTTTCTCGTTCCTTGTTGCCTCTCAGACTCTCTCTGTTATGTTTCAATAGCATGCTACTTTTCCAGGGAACAAACACAAAAAGTCTTTAACATTCCGCACAAAAGTGCCCATTTCACAGATAAATTATATAACCATTAACCACAACACCTCGTTTGACAAATATACAGAACGACATCGGAAAAACAAGAAAAGGCAGTAGAGAGTAATTGAGTTTTGGTGACCGATACGCAGTATTTTGATAAGGTTAAGTGAAATAAACCGAATGTTGAGGCCACACGAAGACTGTACAGTGTCAACTCGACAATTAGGTACAAAAACAGAGATCTGAACCACCCGAACCAACTCAATGCTGCATCCATGCGACTAAATACGCCATTGCTAGGGCAGTAACGGTCGACGACCAACTGAAGCCAGAAACAGCGCTGTTGGCACCGGTGGCTTGTTTAAGACTTTGACGTTCCAGAACTTCTTCATATTTGTACGGTTCTTCAGTGATGTCTTCGACGTTACTCGGCAACTCGTCAACAACGTGAATCTTCCAGCCCATGTTGTAGTTGGAGTAACTCTGCAATTCCACATTATAATTGTCCTCTATAACGTTTTAGCACCTGGTAATAAATAGTGTCAGGAGTATCGTGATCGGGAGTGAAAACGAGTTTGCCCGCAGTCTCAACGGATCCAACGCACTTAAGCTGGAGAGTGTGCTTGAAGTCATCAAAGCTCTCATATTTGTCGGCATCGTCGGTGGCATCTTCTTGAGACCATAGGCACTTACGACCGACCGATTTTGAGGGTTCGCTGCCAGCAAGAATCTTGACTTGCTAAAGTTTTAAGTTTTAACAGTTTAAAAGCAAATGCGACTCACTTGTCTTTCGTCGTTGGAAAGCATTGAATATCCTCCGAAAGGATCATCGGAGATATAGAGAGGGTTATAAAAGGCGGTGGTCGAAGGGTCGTTTCCTCCTTCGACACTGTAAACGTTTTTTTTTCCGTCAGTTGAGGTATTTGAGAACCAGAAACTTACATAAAGTTATAGGTGACTCCGCGCTTAAGATAAATTTCTGCCAAATATCCATTCACGTACCAGACGTTCTTACTGGGGCGAGCGCGAGCCATGGCCTGATAGCCGCGTTTACTGCCTGGAGGACCGAGTTGCATCGTGAAATTAGTGCGATTCGGAGTTCCAAGGAGTGAGTGCACTTTCCATCCTTCTACTTGCATTGTCATATCGTCAAACTTCTTTTGCGATGGAACGAAAGGAGGAATCTTTTGAGTGACGTTTGTGATGGGGACATGACCAAAGTCTACGCGAAATTTGTAGCAGTAGATGGAAAGCCAGTCGATATGGTTGATGTCGTAATCCCCGGGAAGATCGATGATGATGTCTTGTCCTCCGCGGTAGCGTTCGTTCATCGCAGTGATTCTAAATTTCATTCTTTCCAGTCTGCTTATATTTTATTATTTCTTAGGTCTTGGATTATTGATGTGAACAAAGGTGCGGACATCCTTTAACTAGAGGTCGTACGTCTTAGTGCTCTCATTAAATTTTGTCTATCCTATTGGCTAAAGCATGACCTCTAACGCAATCGCCCCAATCGCCAGTTGCACTCAAATTGAGCCACTTACAGTTCGGCAGTGTCGCGTCCACGAATAGGGACCTTGACGCCGGCATCGTGAGCAACATTAGGACCGCGTCCTACGAAGAAATAGCCGTCTGCAATTAATAGACAACGAAAGTGAATAATAACAGTGCGCTGAAGACGCACCTGGAGCCTTGTCGCCATCGAAAGTGAATCCGAACACCTTGATTGTGCGCCGATCAGCAATTAGAATTGGTCCTGAAGCGACGCTATAGCGATTCCCGCGTAATTCGTTTGTTAGAAATTGAGGTTTGGGAATAATCAGACCTTCTGGGAAAACAACGCTTCCGAAATTATGCTAAATTAACAATTACGTAACAATTGCGGCTAATAACAAGAATCTTACGTCATAAGTGTAACAGTAGAGGCTCAGACTTTTGAAGGAACTGACTTTGTGGAGTCCAGGAAGAATGAGAACAACGCGGTCAACGTTTTCGTACTTCCCGAGAGGTGTAATTCTAAAAATTGAATCTAAGTCTCGAAAGTGCACTCACTACAAACCCCGATTCAAATGAAGGAATCTTCAGTCCGTCTTTTGTTGGTACTTCTGATTTATCCAACCAAAAGTAAAGATCTAAACAAGTCCCGTTACATTCAATGAGTTCGATATGCGCGAACCAGGAGCTTTTCCATTGTATGTGAAATTGACAATTTGAATAGCTGTTTCATTAATCACGTATACTTCGCCTTCTACTTCTCCATCAACGAGGTTAGAAAGACTTCCCACGAAGACACCATATTCGGGATCGTACGTGTTCACCGTTGTATCGCCAAAAACTAAACACATCCTCTGTTAAAACATATCCGCTTGTATATGAAATGCAAACCTTGTACAAAGCATCCAAGACAGAGGAGCGTAATGAGGTTCCTTTTGAATCCCATCTGAAAAGCGACTAATGATGAAAAATTGTAATCATTTTCGGACGATTTTATAAAAATGACCTGAGAGAAAAGAAGAGAAACCCTTTGCTTTAAAAACGACCCACGGCAGATCATTTCAATACAAATGTGGAAATAAGTGTTAAAGAACGAAGCACAACATTGCTCAGGGAACACAGCACGGGTGCACGATGGATGAGTGAAGGTTAAGTGTCTCATAAGGTTAGTTAACCCCGACTAAAGTATTTACGCCTCATTACCTCCGGGAGAACGTCCCAAAGTGTCAAGTATTTACTCAGACTACCCAACTGCTGTCGATCCTTTCCCGTGACTCTTAAAGTCACAAAATCTCTATTATCCCACGAATGCAAAGCACAGCTAAACAACTGGACAACAACATTCGTCCAAACACCAAAAGATAATTATCGAAACAGCACGACTGTGAGGTCAAACTCGGCCTCAGAATGTGCCCTATCAATCACAGACAGTACGGACGGATAGGGGCATGCACAGTCCGTCAAGTAGGGACATTGGCCTCCGCAAGACAAGCATAACCGATGGGCCGTTCCAGAATAGGCGGAGCGACCATATGTGCCTTCAAAGTGACAACCATGATGCCATTGTCAAAGTCGTAATTTATCATGAAATCTTCAAACAGTCGAAAGAAAGCATTTCCCAATTCCCTCATTTTTGCTAAAGATAGTTTTTTGCACTTTTAAGTTAAAGACGATTAGTATTGAGAAACCGTTTTTATGAATAACTCGAAAACGCCGAATTCAAAGGGACTATTGTCATAAATTACACATAATCTCCTATATTCGATCATAAAACGATTACGCTATGTTTACAGCTAGCACAATTCACAAAGCTTGACAAATAGGGGTTGATGACATCAAGGACAAGTGGTCATCGCAGCTCTGCGACGTACCCGATCTGAAAACGAAACGTTTGGTTTGTTGTACTACTAGCCTTTATCTACATTTCATAAAATCAACATTGCTTGAGGGTGTCCGGGAGATCGGTCACTACTTGTTCACCAAAGTCTTCTTTGTCTTTGCTCATATCTTAAATCTTATCTCGGACCGCGGAAAGTGCCGTCACAGAAAGATCTGATCTCCTCCACTGCGTCGCTCACGTTGCTCATTCACTCAGAAACCATGAGCGCTGCCTTTGAAGAAGGTCATTAGGCGCGCTCCTAGCGGTTCCATTGCTTTGTTGCTTTATGACATTTTTACTTATGCGATCTGCGCGCATATCGTAAATACTCAAGTTAATCGCTGAACAAACGCGGTCGTGCGCGAAGGAAACGTTTGGTAAAAGAACGGAAGTGGTAAGAGTCCGGATTCAGTATATCTCTAACGGTTAACTGGTCATAACGCGATAATATCGAAATATGAGACTGAAATCGAAGATGCCGCATAAAAATGAAGCACCTGAGCCAACAAACAACGGTTCTCCCAAGTAGGAGACAATGGGGGTCATCTCATCCTTTGAACAAATAAATCGCGCAAGATGCAGCACCCGAGTGCCGCTCGACTGGGAGAAGCAGCGGTGAAAAACATCTTCATCTCTGAACACATTAATGAGACGACGAGTTTTTGGTAGCTTTCCCTTTGACCTCGGTCATCAGCGACAGCCTCTTTCTCCAAAACGGACCTTAACAAGCAAGGGCCGTAAACTTACAGTCATGCGCGACAGAGTGAAAGAAAGGTTTGTTTCTGCGCGAGAAACAACAGGAAATGCGACAATTGTCCCAAGAGAAGGTCGAAGATTATAATTTAAGGCAATTTATGAGGTAGCAAGCAAGAACAGGTGGGCGGAGGTCTCTTCGTCATTGAGGACAATTACTCAGAACAAAAGACGACAATTCGCCGTCTGCAGCAACAATTAGGATCGCGGAAAACGTAATAGATCAGCTAAAAACAGTGCAAAAAGACTCATTAATAAAACTACCGGAGAACGAATTCGCAAATGGTCGGAACTGTGTGCAGCATTGCGAAAGGCTACGAGAATGTCGATAAAAAGATGTAAAGATAATGAACAACGCCATGCAGAAACTAAAACGCGCAGAGATCAACTTGATAACGAAATCGAATTTGTCAATGGTCAGTCATGTTCGGAACGTGTCAGGAGCTGATAGACTACTTGTCCTCCTAGTAAGATTGAGGGATAAAGTGTGAATGAAGGTAATAGTGCGCTCAAAGGGTTAGGCAAACGGGTCACATATATCGACGATATTTACTTATTCGCGAAGCAAACGAAAAGAGGGATGGACACACTGATCGCCGCAATTCTCATCGCACTGACCAGAGTCGTGTCATCTTAGGGCCGAATGAGCTTCTCAAAAACGATGATATCCGATCGAACAGTGTGAATTAAAGTTGTTGAGAGTCAACGCGCTTGTGAGGGAGAGAAAACTTCTCAAGATTGAAAAACAGGTCGCCACGCGCAAAGAGGTCGCCGAACAAAACACTTTGTAAGCTGATACTTTGTCGCCAAGAAGGACCCCAGAACCTCACCACTTGAAACATTTTCGATGCAAAAACTCGTCATTTGACCAACAAGGATTAAATCTGAAAAAACTGGTTGTAGTTGCATGCGCACGGATAATCTTACAATGCCTGTCACTGATGTCTACTAACCGGACCTCGAAATTAACATAGATTCCTCGAACATAAGAAGTAGTCGAAGAAATTGTTATCGAATGTGCTCGACAAAAACAGAAACGCGCCGCCGCATAATTGACATCTTCACCTCAAATCCTAATAATCACCTTTCCCAACACATGAAGTGCAAATGCTCCCAAAAGAGTCTTTGATTGTCGCGGCAAAGCTTTTTAATAGTTCTTTGCGTATTACGGTACGGGCAGCTGTTCAACGTCTTTTCAAACAAGACTGACGTTTAAGAGATTTTCGGATTTCTCGAGCGGTCCATTGTTTGATCACATCGCGAACCACCCACGAAATAAAATTATGCAAATAGACATCTCGGCAGCAACATTAGTCATCTTGCAAAATGACTGATAGACGGTCCATATGTCCCGATTCAAGTGTCCTCACATGAACGGCATCGAAGCGCACAGTAGCCTGTCTCGTCTGACAAGGACAAGACTAAGCTCATCCAAGTGCCAACCAAGTGGTACATTTGGCAGCCGGCGCGCGGATTTCGAAGCCATTGTTCTCGCCGACTACACCGGTTATGGTCGCGTGGAAAACAATTCGGCGCTTGTGAGGGGCGCAGAAAAGCATTACAGGTGCTAGGTTGACAATAACAACAATGCTTTGTTGATGTCCATACGCGACAAACGAACATCGAGCTTTCAACGAAACCCCCGTGGTATTCGAGTGACAACATTTACGATTCCGCCGTGTCCGCTCTTCTACCTTCCCCTCCCATCTTCCTTTTCCTCTTATTCACGTTCTTCGCGCGACAATTAAAAATAGGAAGAGGACACGAATGAGTTTCGCCGTTCATAATGAACAAATTGCATAGTTCAGAAACAAGTCGTTTGAAGAACTTTTCTACAATCTTTCCCAATTCCCGTACATCCACTGTCAACAACTTCAAGATACTGTTAACCTCCAGTCTTTTGACTTCTTTTTTTCAAAAGCGTTGAGCCCTTTTGTATCATCTGCTAAAAAAACTTGAAAGACAACTCGGACAGCTGTTTGATACAACTAAAATTAACGTAACGGAAAATTCGGAGTTCACATGGTGAGACGACGGCCGTCAAGGTCATAGAGTCGCGCGATTTTCGATGCGTTTTCTATCGATCTTGCTTTCTAATGTAGGGCATTGTCAAAACTGACTATGAATCACGACGATCAACTTGCAAAGTGGAAGCGCTGCACCCCGTTTCCCTCAGCGGCAAAGAAAAGGGGTCAAAGGGTGGCCGCTGTTTTGCATGCTTTCAGACAAGATTGTCACTATTGAACGCGAGTACAAACAATTGTCTTCCTAAGTGCTAACTGCTTTGTTCCAACGCAAAGGTTAAGTACGTTGAGACGACCGTAATCGGATAGTTTTGCCGCCACCAAGATACAGCACTCGTATTTCCTAAAACAGCTGCTGTTCGCACTTTACGACAAGAAGTGTCAAGGCTAAACTGAGAGAAAAGTAGCTGAACGAGGAACTGTCGTCAATAGTTCGAACTACTTAACGCACGACATCGCTGCGCTATTGAAGAGCAAGCGGTAACAAGTGATGTCCACGCTAATTCTCAAGTGGCTAATGCCGGCCAACGAGAGTGCTAAATGATCTAACGTACAGGTCAGTTCGGTAAATACATTTATTACGACGACTAATCTCAATAAATTACAAATAAACACATAATCTTTGACAAATCAAATGAGTATCGTAGTACATTCCCGTTTACGGTAGAACGCATCGAGGAGTCTGAATAAATGGAATTTTTTTGTAAACGGATAGAACTGCTTACCGCGATTCCTCTAAGATCCGGTGGCAAATTGATATCCTTATACGGTACATACTGTTTGGACAGTTCGAGAAGACGTGGAGGCGAGAAGACTGAGAACCAGAAGACATCTTTCATGCTGACAGTGCCCGGGAGCCTTAGAGTTACCGTTTCATTGCGGTAATCTTTGAGAGATTCACAATCAAATATGGACGCGGCTCTGAGAGTAATTTCAGTAAAACTCAACAAAAATAAATTAGTACTTACCTATCAAAGATTGGAACAATATGGCCGTTAGAATTCGGTCCAATATCTTTCCCAACCATAAACCAAGCCGGAACTCCGTTCGAAGTAAATGAAAAATTAGTGACTTCAATAGTTTTTGTATCGATAAGCTATTCGACAAAATGGAAAATTAATAAAAAACATATTGTATTTTACCTTAATTGGTCCAGAAGACAGCTGATGAAAGCCATTCGAATTTAGAGGATTCAGTTGTACGACAGCCGGAATTTTAAAACCTGGTCCGTTGGGAATCAAGACCGCAGCAACTGTGGACTACAATCATTGTAATTTAATAAAAAATGAAATAACTTTTCGAAAAATTCACCTTTTTCCTGTGGTTGCGTAACGACATCCAATATGTTGTTTTTATCCACTTGTCATCAGGTAGAGTGAGCAGAAGAGGTTGAAATCCTTCGTACCATTCCAATGGTGTGGGGTGTATAGAAGGAACTCCTGTGACTGCTCGAGGAATCGGAGTGGAAGTAGGCGTTGTCTGTGGTAAAGCGCCTTCAGGCGTACTGCTTTCTTCCTTTTCATTGGGGATTACAGGTTTAGAAGTAAAATTTGAAATGTCCACTGGCGCTTGAACTGATTCTCCACCACTCACAATGCTATTTTCCACTGGTGTCACTACGCCACCCTAAATAAATACTCACTTTATGTCAGTTGTAAAGCTCCAACATCTGGTCCGACATCAATTGACAGGGAATTATTGAATATTTGAATTGCATAAATAAACAATTTTTAAATGTACCTTAACAGTGAGATGCACAGCGTTTGAGTTTTCGACAGAATTAGCGGCAGATCCGTTCTCGTAAATCTCTCGGAAAATATCTCTTTTCTGTCGGATGCCATTGTGCGAAAGATCATCTTCTTCGGTGGAATTATTGGTTTGTGGCCGACTGGTCGTGGTAGTAGCCGATGTTCTAATCGTGGCATTAATTATCTGCAAAAATATCGATAATGTCCGTTTAACAAAGTCGCTGTTTCTCACAATAATCGGTTTTACGGTAAATACAGTAAAATCAATTGGTTCCGGACGAATGTAAAATCCGTTTTCACTCGGAAAGATGTCTGCGATCATGTCATCGGTGATTGTCTTTGGACCCGCCCAGAAAGTGATGTTTTCTGAAAAGCACGATCCATTAGATATAAAATCGAATAATTTGCAACCAGTCATTGATCCGGGACGGAAATGAAATTTGGAGACTATGAATCTCCTATCGTCCACTGCCCACAAAGCGCCGTTTATATTGAATTTGCTGTTATTCTGCTTCAAGCATAGACAATTATATATCAGCGAATGAATGTATGCTTTGAATTACCTGCGAAGAAAAGCCTCCACAATAACTGCCGTAATAGGGTAGCTGTTCAGCTGAAATAACAGATGTTTCTGTTGAATCTTTCTCGGAAGCACTAGGACGATTTTGTTGAATCCATTCCATTAATTTGTTACTGTTCTGTCTCAGCTTGTCCTGTTTATCTTTCAATATTTGACTAAAATCGCGTCATTCATGAATGTAAAGGTTAAAAACCTTATATCGTTGCGATTTAATTCCCCAGCTTTCAACGCAGCTTCAAGCATGGCCTTTTCCGCATTATCGATTCCGCTTAAATCAATGGCATCTGAAAGCACAAATGTAAATTATCTACGTGCTATATCTCAAGTTAATTTCTCTTTGTATTCAAATTTCCAAATAAAAAAAATACAAAAGTTACCAGCTGCCTTGGCGTTTACTAGTGAACGCTCTGCGGCCCTGCTTGACAGAGGGACGGCTACATCGGTGGAAACTGACGTTTCCGATGCCACACCTGGAAGAACGGCAGTGCTTGTTAATTTCGCAGGTTTGGAGATCCCTGCCAACGCATTGGTAACCGTAGAGAAGAGTTCCTAAATACGATAAATGAAAAAGTAAAATACCAAATACTTAGCAAACATGATTTCCGGCGGGTAAGGAGAGCAGATTTTTTGCGAGATTAGACAGCTGATCGATTGTGATTCCACTCGACAGAAGGGATTGCAATGGATTTGGACCTCCGGGAACGGATGCAATAGGTGTCAACCCTTCGAAAGTAGGTGGCGCGTGCCGTACTTGGCTCTGTGCAAAAATAGATTCTACGAGATTCTGAGAAGTTGCCGCTGATCCCGAATTCGGGAACAGAGTAGGAACCCCCGATGCCACTAGTCGAGAATACTGCGGAAGGCCAGAAACAATTGCACCGTTTGGAATTGTTCTGGGTGGACCGTTTGGCACTCCATTTACAATCGGCGCATTTTTATAATTTCCATTGTAGTAAACAGTTTCCGTGACCGGCTGCAAGGAACTTATTGCAAGTCTGGCTGGTGTCGGAGATGTTGGAGCAAGCACCCTTCTAAAGTAGAAGTTTAAATACATCGAATCATGCATGAAATTACGGTGCGATGATCTGATGGTATGTATTTGTTGTTGTGTAATTCGTTGCAGGAACCGGACGTTGCGGAACTGCGTCAGGTTTGTTTAACTTGTACCCCTCGTGTACTATTCGATGTGTTTCACCAATGAGCGGTGAATGGTCATTTGAGTGGAAGTTGTGTGTCCTGAAAGAAGACGTAAATAAGTAATGAATAGATATTTCAATGCAAATATTTGAAAACAAAACAACCAGTCATCTTGCGCATATTTGCTGACCATTTTGATCTTGCGAAGGTACTGAAGTATTATTATGAATCATTGCAAAAATTTCAATATTTCAATTACTGTTTTACTATGAAATGGAGTATTACTGTGGTCATTCAGTTTGAGTCCCAAAACAATACAAATCATTTTATTCACAAACCTTGCTCGAGTGAGAAGTTTCGATTGTGTTTGCTGTTTCGTTGCTTTGAAAGGAGGAAGATAGAGTGTTATCGGTTTCGAATTGTCGTTGAGTTTATTCGAAGGTGCGTATTGTGGACTGGTGGAAGTGTAGGAAACAAATTTGTTAGCGAATGTTTGAGTCGTATTGGAGTTCCTATCGGTCTGAGATATATTTCTTGTTAAATAATTCGTAGGTGTTTTGGACGATTGAACTTGTTCTTTCAGCCGCTGGCGATACTCAGACCAGGAATATACTTTTCCCTGATTATCTCTATTGCTTATTTGTGGAGCAACAAAACTGGGGTTGGGGAATCCTAAAATCATCTGAGGTTAGGGGTCTAAATACAAAAGACATGTACAGTACCTGATGATGATGATGCATATCCTACAAAAAGAGGAACGACATATATGACAATCCTTAGAAGATTGTTCTTGAAGCGCGACTCTGTGTGACAAGGTGTCATATCGACGGAAACATGTGTAGATGAGCGGTGTGAGGATAGATAGCCCGCAATTGGCTCCAAAGCGAGGGTGCACTGAGGCAAATCAGGTCAACCGCCGCCGAACGGCAACACAAAGACAGCGGAAATGCGTACTCAAAAACCAATCTGACCCTCATTCAATTGTTAAACACTTAACTGCTCATGGACGCACGGCGGTCAGCAGAGGACAACAAGATCGAGACGAGATGTCATCGCACCTTGAAAACACTCAAGTTGGAATGCACCGTTTACTTCCGGAATTATAAGTCGAACGTCTATTGTTATATGAAATTCAAACTTTCATTTCAACTGGCAAAAGATATGCGATAATTGCGAATTGAAGTTGTTTTCTTGGATAAGCTCCATTTAACCTCAAATACGACAGAAAATTTATTGTGTGCACTCTAATGCTCACGAAAGATTGAACTTGATTCCTTAATTTGTGCCCTTGAAAGCGTCGATGTTCGCTTGCAAACATTTCAGATAGATACATGTTCTGAATACCCTATTCGAAATAAGCCATTATTACGTTGCCTATTCGTCGATGGTATGACGTTTGTTTGCACAACTTCTCAAGTTCAAACATCCTCATGTCGCATGTGCTTCGCTCTCTTTCCGTCGTTCCGCTCTCAAAGCGAGGCGACCTGTGTTTTATAAATTCTGTCAGTAGCACATTTTTTCGATATATGTATTAGCAAGTTTCGAAGCGTAACTTTATCATGTATATCATGCTATCATGACGCATCAGTGGAAGTTCTCTAACGGTCAATAAACAGCGACCCCTCCCACGCACACAGTATCACCAGTGATTCACGTTCACTCTTTCTCTGCCGGTTTAGTGAATATATGTGTTGCTTTGCGCCAGTGCGGCAGACATCCGTTTTCATTGTGCGATGCTGGATGATTTGCAGGTCTTCGCATCGATCGGTTCGGCACGGTTAACTGTCTTTTAGACGATAAAATGGTCGATGGCGTTCAAACGCACCGTGTGCCGTTTTGTTTGTTATAGCCGTGTTTCAAACCTCTTCAGGGCTGTAAATGTCTATGAATAACTTCTCGAGCTTAGTTTTAATCATGTTAATAAAAAGTGTTCTTATCGACACAACATGCTACTTGTTATTGATGCTTTACGTTGTCCATAATCCAACGAAAGCATTACATTCGTTCGAGCATATCGATTTTTCGTGGACCCAGCAAACTTCTGACTGCGATTCGTCCATCTTTGCGCATTATTCTTGATCTGTTCACGCTTTACAGATTACCAAACGCACAAGATATTCTAACGTAAAATGGCTGCACCTTGCGATCACACCAGTCCGCCGCCATACGGTAAGCATTCTTTATTTTAAAGTTTGTGCTATCGTCGATTTTAGAGGTCGCTTCAGATCCGACAAAATATAGTTCTGTTCCACCTTCACAACCGTATGCTCCTTATCAACCTCAGCAGATGAATTATCCTCCTCCGCCAATTCACTCTGAACCAACTCAAAGTATCTAATCTTTCTAACCTATATAATAAGAACGATTTTAAGATAACTTTGCGGTTCCTACATCTGTTGGATCTTCTGGAACAGCACCTTCTAACCCTGCACCCACAACAATCCATGTTCTCAGACTCGGACCTCGTCCTATGAGTATGACCTGTCCGAACTGCAGTCAACCAGTTGTAACGCGAACAACACCCAATGCTGGTCTTCTAACCTTTTTGCTTTCTCTGGGACTTGTACTCATCGGGTATGTGTGGTACAAAAAAAGCTGAGCATAAGCTAATTGTTCAGATGTTTTATGGGATGCTGTCTGATTCCGTTCTGCATTCAGGATTGTCAGGTAGAAATGTCTTATTATCATCTAAACATGAATGTAATGTTAAGGATATTCATCACTTCTGTCCAAATTGTAACGCGTTTATTGGAGTATACAAGAGAATGTGACGAATACACTGAAGTTTTTGTAAATATTCTACAAAATATGATATCACTTAAATAACTCATAATAAAGTTCGTGTGTCTGTCTGTAGATATCAATGGGTCTGTTTGTCTGTAGACGGGATGGCGTTTAGCCTTGAGACTCATTATATCGCGTTGAGACTCATTGTATTTTGAAGATCGGTTGCTGGCAGGCCTTTTTGAAATGAGACATGTACAGAAAATTCGTATGAAGGATTCAGTTGTGTGCGAAGCTGATGTTGCAAACGGTCGATAGGCTGTGTACCAGGGGTGGGACGACATGTCGATGTCGATGTCGAAATGTCGA
>KI640154.1:0-10360 GCA_000505645.1 Steinernema monticolum
CTGTTGGATTTCCACGAAAGTTCATTTTCCGAACAAACTGAAGGATGGAAAACAAACACCGTTTGACAGGTCAACAAACACCGCAAATCAGACTTATGCGACTCGCCATTCACTGCCACCCACTTGCACCCACCATGCTCGTGCTCTTAATTATTTCCCTGCTTTGCTCCGACATTTCTGCGTGGACAGAAGAAGCTGCTGAGATTCCGCACAACGAAGCCCCATCGAACGACACATTCCAAATCTGGATGGTCGTCTTTTGTTGCATGTTTTTCTGCGTCGCTGTCCGCCACATAAACGACTTTTATGCTGGGGAAACGGTGAGCAATACCAGTTGGCCTTTAAATATACTATCGCAGGTTACACTTGTAAAAGAAGGCACTTGGGGAGGGCGATTCAAGCATCGGGGTGAATATCGACAGATGACCGGAGTCGAACAGGATTTCGCGGCGATGTACGAGAAAGTCAGAAAAGCGGAACGAATAGCTTTACAAAATCAGCAACGATATCGTCTGAACAGCACTTAGGCAACGTCGACTTGAACAACACTTCAATGTATCCATGTATTTTAAACGAAAAATAAATCTAAGACTTATCTTTCTGACCCTTACTGTCTCCTCGATTCTTAGACTTGTTGATGTACCTCTCGTATTCACGGGTAAACGCTTTGATCGACGACTCGGCTTTTACATACCCGTTCCGCACAAAGTGTTCGAGAAGACAGCAATGAAGGTAAAGATACTGCAATGTCGTCTGAATAGAGTGTACCCGTTGTTGCCGAATCTCTTTAACAATCTAAAATAAATGCAAATTAAACAAAAGAAGTGAAAAAATAAGTAATAAATACATCAATCAGACGCAAAGAACTGTCGATCTTGAGGCGTTCACAGGCAAAGTCGATTCCACAGAAGGTTCCCGTGCGTCCAATCCCCGCTGAACAGTGCACAACAATTGGTCGATTTCCTGATGTGGACTTCGATAACTTGAGAAGTTCGACAGCTGGCTTCGGATCGGTTGGCGCAAGGTGGTCAGGCCAGTCAGCCCATTGATAATGAATGACGGTCATGCGCTCCTCTCTAAATTATTTTTTGTTGTCATTTCATCTAATTACAGCCAGAACGATGATTTCTTACTTTGTTTCAACATCAAGTGTTGTCGTCCGGATGGTATCAATGTTGCCGACTGTCATCTTTTCATTGCGAATGAAAAAGTTGCCGAATTTCATCGTTTCACCAACCGAAAGAGGCCAGTATTGAGAGCACTTCTCTGTTCCCCCTTCAGTGACTCCACACAACATAACGATCACTCCGATTTTCTCCTACAATACGAACATTTTTGATAAATATATTTCGCATTTACCTGTACAATCATATGCCAAAAATCTTCGCACGTCTCGTCGAGTGGTCCTTGAGTGCAAATGTACTTTTGTGATGAATTAGGAATGCAAAGCCAATTCGCGTGGATGTAGTCTTCGTCGCGATCGCGATTCTTCAAGATCACTCGAGTGCCGTCGGTGCAGTACACGTCAGCATATCGATTCTTCGCAGAATTCTTGTTGAAGTTGTCAGTAGAAAGGTCCTTAGGGAGATACTTTCGGTTATCAGCGAATTCTTTGAGCAAAGGACGCAGCCTGCGACGGGCAACGGTGAGCGCCCAGCGTGATCGACCCTCAGAAGATGTGGTTTCGCTTTTCTCCTTTTGCGTTGGAGTCGTCGTTTCCGTAGCTTCTGTGTTGTTTGTGGTCAAGTTAGTCACTTCAACGGGACATTCGTCTCTCGGATCGTTCCCAGGCTTCTCATCCTTATCTTCTTCAACTCTACGATCTTCTTCGATGTATGTCCGCTTCTTACGAGATTTCTTTATACATATAGATACTGGATGTAAATATTAAACACTCACCGCATTTCTCGAAGATTGTTTCGGTCTCCGATCGGATGGTTCCTTTTTGAGAATCACAAACTGAGAAGCAGGCGAATCCTAAACCTTCAACAGTAACAATGCCCCTCTAGAAATGTTCACATACATTGTCGATTTTTTGCTGGAAGTTGAGCATTAAAAACTGAGAACGGGGGGCTCTAAATTTAAGAACAGCGGTTAAAAGCTTTAAAAACGATGTTTGCTTCTTACGCCTCATCATTAACAGTTTCGTTCGTAGCGGTCGACTGTGGAGGTGGCGCGCTAAGTTCCTTCTCCTTCTTGTTAAGAGCTCGAATTTTCTTTGCTTCTCGAAGTTTATCTTTTCCAGAAACGCGATCGGAAGAAACTGCCTTCGACTCCTTACTTTCCCTGTCTCCTTCTTTCTCCGGTGCCGTCACTGTTTCGACTTCTTCGAAGGTGCGTCGATTCTTCTTCGTCTGGAAACACGTTTTTCAGAAAAAAAAATGTTAGAAGCGTAGTACATACAGCAGCTCGTCGATTATTGTTCGCAGGCGCAGGCGCAGGAGAACGTTTCGGTTTCGAATCAGCAGACTCTTGCTTATCCTTCTTAATCTAAACGATTCAGAGATTAGAAATAGTTGTAATACAGTTTACCGAAGTCTTTAGCGGCCGATCTCCATCGGTTTTCGCTCTTCGAGTTGTCCCTTTCACCCGATTCTCCTCCGGCGTTGCTCGCGCTGCCGGTGGGTTCTCGTGTTTGTTCGGACGCTTTGTCTTCTTCATGATGGCGTTCTCGATGCTTTGTAGAACTTCAATGCCACAAGTAAGCAAAAGTAGAAAAGATCAATCACTTACGCAGACAGCGAACGCGCTTCAGGCGACCGGACCAACTGAAATAATGATCGCAGAGTGGACGGAGTGGAGGGTGCCCAAGGCGAAAGCAAGTGCATGTGTCTGTGAGCCATGACTAGACAATTTTGCAGTGATGTTATCGCTCGCTCATTCAATTCTTAACAGGTTAAAAACAAACTAAGTTTATTTCAGCTTTCAGCAGAGGGATAATTGATAACGACAACAATAAATATCAATGAAGAACTATTTGATAGCTCATCGATTAGTGGTAAACAACATCGAAAGGGTTCCGTTCGTGTAGTCTAAGTCCCGTCATTTCCACATCCAAAGTATTGTCTTCTTCAAGACGGTGATTTTCGCCTCCGATCACCGCGCTGCATTCAGGACACTGCGACTTCTCCATCGCTTGACCACAATCACCGATTCCGTAGAGATGGCCGTTGACACATTTATACCACGATGTAACCTGTCCACCCAAGGCGTTCTTGATCTGAGTGCGTTGCTCGTAAAACGCGGACATTCCTTTGTCAATTACACCAATAAGCTCTTTGAATGATTCTGAAACAGGACAATTATGTAAAAATGCAAGGAGAAATGAACTATACCAAGAGATCCATGGTCAGATTCCGTCGACTGATTTAGCAAAAGATCAAGTTCCATCATAGCGTTATGAGAAGACTCCTCGAGATCTCCTGCTTCATCAGCTTTGTAGAGCAGTTCACCAATCTAAAATAAAAACTTAGATGTTAATCCATTATTTCGTTAATTCCTACTTTGACCAAACGACCCAGTCGAACCAGTTCGTTTGCAAACTGGACATACATAAGTGCGGAAGCTGATTTCTCAACCATCTGCTCCAGCAGAAAGGTCAACAATCTGGTCCATTCAGCTCTCTAAAGACAATTTATACATTCATACTTGTACAAGACTCACAAGTTCTCCATTTATATTTTCGCTTCCAAAGAAACGTCTCGTGGCCGCTTTCAATACCTTATTACCAGCACGCAACTGTTTACGGACGAGTCCCTGCATTCCCACTTTTTTCACCGTCTCCAAAATGTCATACAACTTTTTCATAAACCTGAAACAACATTCAAAGCCTTGATAATCATACCATTTTCACTTACGAAACCAAATTGTCGTAGTTGGCTATGAGCATCTTCGACAATAATCTGTCCTTTCGCATTTCAAGCTTAAGCACTGATTGGACTTTGACCCAATGAAGATCTTCATCAGACATTCCACGAACCTCATTCAAAGAATTCAACTTAACAAGGGATCTCTGACGTTCGGCTCGTAATTCGGTAACTGTAGCTCCCAGAATTTTCATTTTAATCTGAAGTTAGAATTGCATAAAATTACAAAGAATTAACCTCGTTACCGTTTCAATGTCAACGATTCTTTGCGTTAACTGCTTTTGATAACGACGACTTCTCATGACGGGTGATCTACATTTAGGACAAAGGATTTGAACAATCGCGGAAGCAGAATTCGATTCATCGTTAAACTGTGACTTCACCCACTCGTCCATTCCTTGCGACTCAATGTTGTGACCACAGGTGAGTTTGATGAAAAGAGCTTTATCATTGTCCTCGGATCCAAATAAAACTTCAGAGGCTTCGTCGTAAGCGTCGCGACGAGGTCCGCGGAAACATCTATTACAAACGTCAGGACATTCTTCTTCACAGAGTCCCATGCAACGGTGGCCGCATTTCATCTTCTTCTGACAGCGTTCGTTACATGGCTCGATGTCACACGACTCCAAACATCTAAAACTTCAAATTATCTATGTTCTTGGACCATTCATTCACTAACTTCATTGTGCACTTGCGATGAGCACACCGGTTCTGACAAAGCTGGAGACAAGGAGGACAACGTTCACCACATTTGCGCAACTAAAAACAAAGAAGTAAACTTGGAAATTTTATAGATTATACATACCTCTGTGACGTTCTTACTTGAATTCTCACGACATTGCTGGTTTTCGAAAGGACTTTTAATTGAGCTATTGCATCGACTGTGGAAGCAAGCAGTCTCACAAGGCTTTTCACACGGTGGGCATACGTTACTACACAGTCCTCCACATACGTGACCACAAATGAGAACCCGTTCACACTTTTCAGCGCAGTGTGCGTGAAGACGTCCACGACGACAACCGCTACAGGTTCCATGGCAGACGTGTTCACAATCCGGAAGATTCACTCCACACGGGTGAGTACACTCCCTCATGCCAGCATCCTCCCAGCATTCCATTTCCACAAAATGTCCGCATCCAGACATCTTTTTATTGACCTTAATCGTGCAATTAATCGTCTGCGGATCTTCGTGACACTTGAGAGACAAAACGTGACCGCAAGAAAGAGCCTTCGGTACGATTTCTTCGCAGAGATCCGTGCAAGCCGCCGAGCACTTGTTGGTGCACATGTGTCCGCAAAGGAGAATTTCCGAGCAGGGATGAGTGCAAGGAAACTGATCAGGATTCACATGACACGGTCGTAACACTTGATGTTGACATGGTAGCAACGTCTCCATGGGTACCGTGCAAGCTTCACAATCCTCGAAGCATCTCTTTGGACAGAGATGTCCATTTATGCAACTTCGACCGCAAGGTTCAACGCAGCGGAAGTTGTTGTGCGAACTAGGGTGGCATTTTCGAGTGCAGGCATGACCACAGTCGAGACGGTACTCACAGTCTTGAGAACATCCTCCAAGAGCAGATTTGCGCACAAAGTCTCCCCAGTTGTTAATGACCTAAGATCAATAATGTTTACGTGAAGTTGTTCAATAAAAACACACCTGAACATTTCTGTGATGCTTACAAACAATTTCTAAAATATTGGAGAGTGCTCCAGCATCTTCCAGCGATTTTCTGATTCTTCTCCAGAGGTCGCATCTTGAAGCGAGAAACTCCATATTTCCAAGGATGTAGAAGCCCTTCTTCGCTCGCGACATAGCCACACAAACTCGGTTGTCCACATTCAAGAAACCAATCTTTCCTTCAGGATTACGGCTTCGCACCAAAGAGAGGATGATAATGTCACTCTCCTCGCCCTGATAATTGTCTACCACGTCAATTCGAACTTTGTGGTTCTTGCCAAACAAATCGAAAGCCAATCTTCTGATGACCAGGAGCTGATCCATGTACGTGCAGAGAATCGTTACTTGATCGGACGAGTAGCCTTGTAACAACAAATAATAAGCAAGGCGAATAGCATACTGTGCTTCGTAGTCGTTTGAGTGGGACTTATCTTCGGTGTCAATCTTCTCCTGATAATTGTGATTGATAAAAAGGAAACTCTTCTTCATCCCAGCAATGCTCTCATATTCTTCTACACTTGGATCGTCCTCAAGTTCTTCGTAGAAATGAGGCATAAGCGCCATTCGAATTTCCTTTCGCATGCGATGTTGATTTTTGAGCATAGCGTAGGGGAATCGGTTGTTGATCAGACGTTCGAACAGCGAAATTTCGAGATCGTAATTTTTTGCCAGGTCGTAAACAGCTGTAATAAAATTCCTTAACAAAAAAAAGATACCAATGCGGTTACCTGGATTTGGACGAAGCTGCTTGTGATCACCGATTAGAATTGCGTGTTCAGTGTTCTCAGTAAGCGAGGTAAGAACGTGTGCTTCCAAACACTGAAATAGAATAAAATTAACGTCCTAACAATGCATCGGTTAACTTACCTCAGCAGCTTCCTCAATAATAACGATTGGACACTGCAGTGTTCTCAAAACAGGCTGTAAACGGGCCGCAGCAGTTGTTGTCATACCAATAACCTAAACACTTACATATTTAATGCCTTTAATGAACCATGCCAGGCGTACCCGCACAGGTCTGAGAAGCTCCGCTACAATCAACTGGTTATTTTCTTGCAATCGCCGGGTAAGGCGTGTGTAGTCTTCCAATAATTCGAGTCTCCTTCTACGGCACTGAACGCCAAAACGCTCAAGCTAAAATTAACATAATATTTCAATGAAAATAGATTAATACTCACCCAGTATTTGTAAAGACACCAACGTTCCTGTAAATTCAAATCCCATATATCTTTGATAGTGGCAACTTGTGCCTCAGACAAGGGTTCAGCGCCAAGAATCTGTTCAGCAAAGTGTCTCAAGCGATTATGAAATACTGCTCTCCGGCCCTAAAGTCATACATGTAATTAACTCAATTATTTTATGCACGAGTGTACCACACGAGTCCAATTATTGTCCAATGTACGGCGATCATCATCGTTCTGGCGTTCACGGAAATCGTCGAGGTCCCCTATTTCGTCAACTTCACGGCGATCGCGGACAAACTCCTCCACCTCCACAAGCGGTTCAGTGCTGGCGTTACCGTTATTTAACTCCAATTCGATTTCTTCAACCAACAACTTGGATGCTTCATCTATATGTCCGTTGCAGGCAATCAGAGCTTCAAAAGCTTCCCATGCGTTCACTCCAAACTCAGCCGCCAGCTGGGTAATGTCGGCCATTCGTGGCCATGTGTCAGTCTGAACAAGTAAATAATTTAACAAGAGGATCACCAATAATATTAACCTGAGGTAATGGAACGTTTTCTTTAATCCGTCCGTCGTCATCGTATAGAATATAACGCTTGATAGCGTTACTATCGTTTTTGAATGTGTATGCGAGATTCTTAGCAAAACATTCGGACTTGCCTTCATTCATGAGAGAGCGAATGAGTGTGGGATTCATCTTAAAGAAATCTTTATTGACTGTCATGCTCTCAGGTCGGCTGAGCTCTGCTAGCCAATGTCCGAAAACATCATTATGCTAAAAACAATAGTTGAGCTCGGACTAATTGTAATTCTTACAAAACGTTGAGCGTTCGCATATCGTCCAAACTGCTCTTCATGATCATGTGACATTACTCTATGGGGCCCGCCCAAATACTGCGCAAACTTTTGAATGTAGACGACCTAAACCAGGTATTGATTAAATTTATATTCGTGAAATTGAACCTGTTTTCTAAAGCAATTTAGATCGTTCGTAACAGCGGTAAGTTGGTTGACATTACTATGACGTTGCTCATAAGTGAATCTGCGCCGTGCCATCAAATCTGCTGCCGTTGTACCTTTTTGCTTTCTCTTGATTTCGTTTAGCGTATAACTAAAATTAGGTTCAGAACAAATTTTAGAAACGAGAAGTCCTACGGTAGAAGATCTGGATCTTGGCACTTGGATCCGACGCGTACCATCCAATTCTGCATGCGACCAAAGTGGTGGTGGTCTTTGTGCATGTACCGTAAGATACCACTGAGAAACTGGTCAAGAGCATGGTTTGTGTAGCAAACAACAAGCATTGGTCGACGCTCGTTCCTGTTCCATAATACTTCATTAGCCAAAAGAACACGGGCGATTTGATGCGCGAGATGGGTTTTACCTAAACGAGACCATTACATATGTAGATAAGAATTTCTACAAAAAATGCCCACCTGTTCCCGGTGGACCCTGAATGACGACGAGTTTTTGCTTAAACGCCATAGTCAGCGCCTTCAGTTGACTTCGATCCAATCCTACTTCTTCCGGAGTTAGCAAATGTTCTGCTTCTCTTACATCAACAATTCTTTCTCTATTCGGAGCATCGCGACAGATCACACCAAAGTTGATCCGGTTGTTATGAATATACCGCGGCACTTTGGGAGATTCCGTACTGGCGTCAACTAAGAATTCGTGGAAGGGAAGGCGTGCCCTCTGTCCGTATGACTGGATGCCACGAAGGACGTGATGATAAGCTTCGTAATACGCACTCGACTCGATCATGTTGTAGACTGCATCGTGATTTAGCATTTCCATACGACAGAACTGAAGAATAACACGTCCGTTATGGAGACTTGTAATTTCCCGGCTGTGCACAGTGGCGAAGACAAAGTTGTTCGTGAAATCGTCGTTCGAGAGGACAACAAGTGATCCATAGATCATCTGATTCAGCCAGCGACATCGACGTCGACGGAAATAAACAGTCGAAACCATATCGCCAGTTTTGCTGTCCAGTGCAGGTAGACCGATTTTTACGTCTCTGTAGACGTATACTCTATTCTGATCATTCGCTCCTTCAGCAGCACGGTATTCTTGAATGCCTTCGCGAAGAGGTCTTACAAAGTCTTCCCTCAAGAGGCGAAAATGAACATCCAAATAATGGTCACTATCTTCATAAGCTCCCTCTTTGATGTTTTTCCTCAGATACAGCGCTCCTAAAATAACTCTTTATAATGCAAGACGGTTTCTAAGTCAATAGTACCTGTTGGAATCATGTCATTTTTCGTAGGAACAATTGACATATCACGGAAATCTTCGGGTGGCGGTCCATCGATATTTCCGAAATTTTGGCGCTTTTTCTTTTCATGTTTGGACGTCACCATATTATCTTTCTCTTCACGAATTTTTTCAAACAGAGTCTAAAGAAGATGAGTCAAAGACAGTAAAAAATCGATCATACCATTAATGTAATCAAACCGTTCCGAAGCTTTCCTTCAATGGTCTTGTCACATGAACGCTGAATCATCTGCAACACCGCTATACGAGGAACAAACTGGTCGACGATGTTAGGCATCCTCGTTAGGATAGACGTCATCAGAAGAGCTAAGTCACTTAGGATAGCTTTCGTAAAATGCGTAATAACCGGGTGTACAACAAGCTGGCTGATATGCTTTGTCATAATCTCGTCAAAAAACCTGAAAATAGAAGCATATACACACTGAATAAGAGAATTAAAGCTGACTTTGACTTGAGAATAGTGTTAATAAAGTCCAGAGTCATTTCTGGAAGTTCCGACTGCGAGTGGGATACAGCGTTCACAATGATCTGCAGGTATTTTGCGGCTCGATCTGCCTCTACCCAAAGGTCATCCAGGCGCTTGATGAACGGTAGCGAAGTGACCATGCGAATCTGAAAAGTAAACTATAGTCACGCGATCAAATTCAGGTTAAGTACAAGATCCGTAGAACCAGGTAGCAGCTCCTTCGTCTCGAGCCGACTACAGGCTCCCGTGATTTCCTTGATTCCAATAGGAAATATATCCCGCTTTCGTCTCTCCCCTCCTAAAACAACAGAAATCGGTGAAAGAACGATAGGACGCACACACATACCTGAACTGGACGACGTGCTCGTAGAGGGTCCAGAGACTCCTCCCAAATGCATTGCTTGAAAGTATAGCTGAAAGACACATAAGTTAAGTTTTTATTATCAGATAAATGCTGATGTTAGCATGAAAACGACAAACCCAAATATTTTATATACCTCAATCAAAATTGATTATGATTCACTGATCACTGTTTGTCTGCATGTCAAAATTATAAAAGAGTTACGGTATTCCCTGGACTACACGTGATTTAAATAAACGTGTCAGGATTCCAATAATTTGATTTAAATACAACCTGCACAAGGGACAGCGAAGAAAAGTGTCATTTGTATCTGAATGCAGCCTGAGAATCGCCTGCAGATTCCTTTCATCTTTGACGATGCTATTCAGCAATTTTATCCCACACACAACGAAAGATCCAAATGCATTAGGTTGAAAATCTTTCAGAGCGAGAGGGCAACGATAACGGACGTTGTGCTTCGCAACAACACAAAAAATGATAAACTTATATTTACGTCCCCGCTGCCTATCTTAAATAGCTCCAAAA
>AZHV01003438.1:0-11791 GCA_000505645.1 Steinernema monticolum
ATTTATTATACATAAAAACATTTTTCTTTTCACTAACCTTACGAAGACTAAGCTCTTCAAGCATTATTTCTCGATTAGATTCATCATTGAGAAACTCGATGATTCCATCAAATACCTTTATGAAATCTTTCGTTTCGCGTTTGTCGTGTTGGAGTATGTCGCACATGATTTGTCGACCCGAGTCGATCAGCCACTTACGGTTTTCTTCGTCGGAAAGCATACTCTTAAAGAGTAATAGTGTGATCTTCGGCAACTAAAACATAACACGTACCTCAAAAGCTTGACGTAAACACCACAGCTTGGCTCCAAACTCGGTGTCATCTTCACAGCCGCAAAATAGCGCTCTTGATTTTCTGAAATCAACTTTATTTTTGCTTGCCTCATCAAATCCTTGCTGATAAAACGGCAGCACGGACTTGTCGACAGGCAATTCACGAACAAAGGCATCGTCAAAGCTGTGAGTCTAAAATGTACATTACATAAAGCACAAAAGATTCAAATAAACTCACAAAATCATCGAGGCAAGAGTGAAAAGAATCGTCCGACAGCATTGATATGGATCCTGTTCGCCGAGAACGTGAGGAAAACCCATTCCACATCGCTGTTGCGATCGCATCCGTAGCAGGAAGATCACTACGATCGTATCCACCTAAATAATAAAACTTTTGTTTTCACTATCGAACACTATGTTTTTTTACCTTCTGTGATTAAACGATTTATATCCGTTTCAATAATTCGTAGCCTGGTTATGACAGAAATGAGCATTTCGGCTCGATTTCTATCTCTTTCGGACCGATTCTTGAGAAGATCAAATCCAGTAAGCGCCGTCTCCAATGTTTGAATAATATGGCGGAAGCTGTCACAGCCCGTGATAAGGTGGCATTCATGAGACGGAATTGTCGATCCGCGCACAGAAACACGGGTCGACGGTCGCTCGCTTGCGTTTCGTTGTCTTGAAGATCCGGATTCACTTTTAACTGAAAGAAAAGAAGTATAAACAGCATAGAATATATGGGTTTACAGCTACTATGGTTTGCATCACGGCGAAGCCGCTGCACACCTCCCTCCTCGTTTTCTGCTCCTGCCGAAGCTCGCTCGATCTTCCGCTTCTTGCAGCTACTGGAAGAAAGAAGATGAGCTTTCCTCGACAGTTCAAAATACCTGATGAATAAATATCCTAGCAAAAATAGCCCACCGATCCCGATTCCGGCTATTAATTTTCGCGACGGCTTCAACCACAGTGGCCATCTGCTACTTACTGGAACGGCCACAGTAGTTGTCGACATGTTTGATCTGAAAGGTAGAAATTTGATTCAGCATCGTGTGGTAAAAATACAGATTCGCGTTCAACAGTATAACTACGCAACTGCTCTTCAAATGATTCGCAAATAAGAGATAAACAAAAACAATCGCATAAAAAAGCATTTTACATGAAGCAACCGGTAAGTTAAAAGTTCATCTATAGCATTTCAACAGAACGAAATTTCCCAAATTCCATCCATTTTTGAAATATTTAAAACAAAAGTATGACGACATAACGATGAATCAGGAAAAGCGTGCTAAGAGATTTAGATTGTTTCAATGGCTAAAGGTAATTACTATATAAAGTCAACAGTATTCGCAACTGCCTCAACTTAAGCCGTTAAAAAATAAAACACATTTACACACATAATTGTTATATCTAGCAAATTAAAAACACGTACATTTTTAAAATTTCTTATTACAATGACGGCGGGTTAAAGTACTTTTCATGCAAAGGAGTGTTGTGTCCGGATTCAAAGTCCACAAGGTACTTGTCGCAGAGGTAATGAATCAGCTGACCGCGTTCCAAGTCGTTCAGTCTAAAATAAAAACCATGCAATCAGCAACAATGTTAATAAAATAACGTACCCATTATAAATTGTGTACCGCCTTAATGCATTAATGTTTCCCGTTTGTCCATTGATGCGCGCCATCGCATTGAGTGACAACCACTTCCGGACAACGGCTCTATCCGAATCATTGCGAAGAAGTCCTGGATGGCGACTGTCCAGGAGGTCAATTAGCAGTTGATTTGCGCGGTTAGATGCTCGCCGATCGGCTGGTGATCCCCATTCTGCAGTGATGATGATATCGTCATCGGTTCTCCTGATAAGCTTAATTGGCCCCTTGTACATCGCAACCTAAAGATCATACATCAGATCATAATGAAGTCATTGCAGCACTCACATGTTTTGAAATAGATAAGTTCAAAAATTTGCGGATCGCATAGTGAACAAGGAATCCAACAGGTTTCGGCATCTTCGCAAGCGCTAATGGAAGCAAATCATCGAAAGTAGCATCCAGAATCAGTGAATTTACGTTGTAATTTGCAGCGGCCCAACTCGCGGTGTATCCTCCAATTGACCAACCATAAATGATGATATCTGACTCCTTAAATCCCAATTTTCCAGTAGCGAGTTGCATAACTCCCTCAATTGCGTTCAACTCCTGATCAGGGTACGGCAATCCACTGCTTTGGGCAAAACCTGGGTGATTCCAGCCAAGAATGGAGTATCCTTGGATAAGAGGAGTATTTAAAATTCCAACCTCGTAGAAACCGGCATTTCCTTCACACGTAATAACAAGTTTCGCTCCATTCGCATTCGAAGTTTTTAGACGGTTATCAATAAACATCGTATCAATGCGATTGCCGTCTTCAGTGAAGATCACATTTCGAATACCCTTCTACAAAACAAATAATTGCCATAATTTAAAATTTCGTTCTTACATGATCGTTAACAAGCCGTCTTCTACCTTGATCAAGAGCGCCTTGGAAAAGCGTTTTGAACAAAGAAGTTGCGCCAGGATAGAGCATCCTTCGACCGAAAGTGTGCACCACCATTCCACAGAGAGGATATCTTATTACATTCCAAATGGGTCCCATATCAGCAAACTCGTTCTCATCAAAAGTTGCTAACTTCTTATTTTCTCGTGATTGCACGGTGAGTGCAATAGGAGCCGCAAAAATCTAAAAACATTTTTTTTAATCAATCAAATCAAAAGACAATCTTACTTCGTAATCGTAAGCTCTTAGAGCTGTTTCAGCTGCTGGTGACGGTTCTTTACTTTCAGTCACTTCAGTCAAAAGACTTGAGAACTTCCGATAATCTTCGCTAAAGAAGGGGAGATTTCAAGTTTTCTTTAAATCACTTTAATACCTGCACAACCTGCCGATCGTTCGAGCAGAATATGCAATCACATAATAAATCACCACATATTGCAGTAACTTCATACCACACGTAGGAGTGAACCAGCCGCGATTATAAGCCATTGCGAGCAACACTGGTGATACGACGGTACAGAAGTGCCGGAATCCGCGAGCAAACATCATCATTCGATTTCCAAGTACTTCGGATACGTTTTCTTGATAAGTGGCTTCCGCGCTGGGTACGTTAAACGTCCCCAAAATGTTCGGTCCCAGTATAATATTCATTAGTTTGCTTACCGCCATGTTCAGTTCTAAAATGCGAGTAAAATACATAGAGAAGGGAGCAAATTGAAATAACGTACGCGATGAAATAAACACAGACCTGAACAAAAAGCAAGCAGTCCAACAAATTATTTTTATTCAAATCACATAACACAAAAAAATATACACATTTTACCTTAATCGGTGCTCGGAGCGCCGGCCTTCTCTGAAGACTCCTCTTCTTCCTCACTTTCTTCTTCGTCTTCATCAGACTCATCATCCTTCTTCCGCTTCTTGTTCTTCTTGAGGTTCTCCTTTCTACGTTGGCGTTTCGCACGCTTTTTGGCGGTTTTTGCATCTTCAGCTTCTCTCGCTTCACGCACACGTTCTTCATACTCGAGATCTTTTTCTTCTTTCTCCGCTTCTTTCGCTATGTAATCCAAGCGCTCCATTTCCTTCCGTCGATTGTTGCGGAAAATGTGGAATTCTGCACTACCGGCTGCGGCGGACGATCCGACAACATTGCGTACAAATTCTGGAGGAGCCTTCGGCTTTGGTGCTTCGCGGCGAGCTGGTACATATGCTGGTTTATCCTGAAAAACATAGAAATAATTTTATAAAACAACGCTGCAAATCGAGTTCAATAATAAATTTGCGAAATACCAAGAGTCAATTTTCGCAATTTCCTCACAAATTCATAAACATAAAAATAACTTACAATATTCTTCTGCAAGCGATTTAGTCGCATGCGGATCAAGTCGTAATTTGACTTGGCCTTACGTTCTTCATCGGCCTCGCGGTCTTCGATGGGCATCTGGAAATAGAAGTACGATTGTAACGATGATTCGAACACACGGAAACATGCAAAGAACACGTTGGTATTTAACGATAATTTCGAAGGCAACGCGATGCAATTAGGAGGGACGGACCAGCCAACAACAAAATATCGATGACTCGAACATGAGAATTATCCTAGTATTTGACTGACAATGAGTTGTCAAAGAGTTCAGACTTCAGACATACTCAAACCAGACAGATGATCAAAATTAAGCGATTTGCCGTCATTGTCTCTCTGATCTCACCTTTCGATCTGCTGCTGACGACCGATGGATTCTGCAAAGCGCGTTGACATCGAGGCCCTCGCGGACGAATTCGACCAGCGAATGGCGTCTTTGGTAGGTCCTTTTCTTTAAACGTTTATGCGCTCTCAATATCTGTGCTGGGGGAAGCACATGATTAAATATCATCTTCGATTTTGCAAAAACTTGCATTAATGAAAGTACAGTACAAATGCCGCTGGTTAACATCCCTCATTTAAGAACGCAGAAAAGGCCATGGAAGAGGCACGAGTTGAATGTCTTAAGGCAATCGCGATGCTGAAGAAAGCGAACGAAGCTGCGAAACTCTCAGAAGAGTACATGAAGAACAGTGCGGCACTGATAGCGGAAGAGATACGCGAAAGTCGGAAGGAGTTTGATGCGGAATTCAAAAAGGTAACTGGATACTTTAAGGAACAGTTTAGATATCTCGTTTTAGGACTACAATGAGATGAAGAAGATTACTTCGGAATACGATAAAGAAGCTGTACCACTTGTGCATGAGATTGCACGTCTTCAAAGTGAAATCCGTTGCGCAGGAGCAGATTTAGAAGCGCTCGAGAATGCTTCGAAGAAGTTTGCTGGAAATTCGGATGATATGAAACATTTGTTACGAAAGAAATACGCAACTCAGGAAGAGTTTAATGATTACTTCGAGAAGGTACGCGGTTCTTTTCGATGGATCAGAGTTTTGTAATTTTTGTTTAGTTGAAACAACTTGAAAAGGTCAGTATTGATTTCGGGCAGTCAAGACGGTCCAAGAAATGTTGTGAAAAAACAGCACAATATTACGGTACAACGGAGGGAGGTGTGCTGATTCCTGAAGTGCGCGAAATGGAAAGAAAAGTTACTAAAGCTTATTGTTTCAGGCTCTCGTTGCTGTACACGACCTCAGTACAGAACTTTCGAGTCTTTGTGGTGTACTCGGAAATGAAGGACTTGAAGAACTTTCGCACTTCCGTCTCCTCACCTCTCAGTTGCATGGCGCTCTCATGAAACAAGCGAATTACATCAGGGATTCGAAGGAACGTGTACGAAACGAATTTATTCCATTGAAAGAAGCAGAATTTCTTCCCGTTGCAACGTCGCAACTGCGCGTTCCATATGTAGACGAAATCTCAACGATCATGCTGCAGCGTACGATTAGCCTTGATGACCTTACATCCGAGTCTGAGACGAGCCTTTCTAATTTCGACCTTTGCTCCAGTGGATCGGAGTATTTGACCTCTGTTGAATCATAAGGTGATTAATAAATGTACTGATGATTCTTGTATTTTTGTAACCAGGTTTACCACTTATATAAAATTACTGTAATACTTTGCTGTTCATTGTAACGGGACGGATTGCGTCGTGATGCTGATCGAACCTCGAATTGTACGACGACAAAGAATTGGAAAAAAACCGATCTCCAGTGTTCTCATGATTCACAGAATCCTCGGACCAAAAATTTGCCATGCATGTTTACACGCCCGTGCGTGTCTTCGTTCTTTTTCTTCGAAAGCGACCATAATCTCATCTTCAAACAGTGCTACAGCTGGCCGGCGACCCAACTAGACAAGTCACTCTGATCCCTGAGAAGAGCTCGCTTGGCCACTCGTCCATGCGACTGCTAATTGTCGTCTTACTGTTAACAGTGGTAATGCTTTCCGCTCACGTGTTTTCATCTTCAAAACAAACTTTTCAACCATTCAATGGTGCGCTTCGGCTGCCTTCAAAAGTTGTGAATTAAACAGGTGGCCGGCCGCACAGCTGCATCCAATCAGACTCCAAATCTTCGAAAGCACTCGAAAACGACCGTGCGCGGCGGACGTTTATTCGGCTGACGACCGACAAGTCGTTTTCTTGTTTGGTTTGTACTTCTTGTACCCTCCCGTGGATGACAACGCTGACCTCCTCTTCCGTTAGGTTCTTGTCTTCTTAATGTTGCGCTCTGCATTTTGTCGCATTTATCGTTTTTTGGTCTCATTTTTGTTCTATTTGAATTACGGTCTTTATCAGCGTCTTTTTGTCGATTTCCGCCGCGCAGCATTAAAGTACATCTTTCCATCGGGTGGGAAAAGAGATGGCGACGGTGCGGAGCGACTTTTTGCTGTTGCGCGACCATTCGCTTGCTTTCGCACATTATTTCCACATTAGAAGAACATTAGATGTATTCTACATAGCGATAAGTGGTAGGAAATGGGATTACCCATCGGAATACTACTAAAAACATCGCTTTTGATTTGGTTTTCTTTCGAATAGTGTGGGATTGGCATGCTCAAGTTTTGTTTTTTTCTTTTAGTAAGTTAATTCCGATCAAGACACAATTTTTGCTCATTTCCTTCGTTTCTTCACAGGAAAGCTACCTTCTTTACTTTGCAAACATGGAATACGTGAATAGTTCGGAAAATTCACACCAACTAGAGTACAGGAGTACAGAAAAAACCAGAACATATGTCAAAATGTCACGAATTCTTATCTTTTTTTGTGAATCTGTTTTAATGCCCCCACCCTCGCCCATACAACCCTTGTTCTGATTTTTGTGTCTGAGGGATCGGTCGGTTTTGCCGCAAAATCGTTTACTTGCTGCCGCAAAGTATAATATAGACCTAGCTTATTCTTAGGCTCACGTGCTGCCGCAGAGTTTTGGCAGGTTTAGCTTATCCTTAGGTTCACGTGCTGCCGCAGAGTTTTTAGCAGGCCTAGCTTAGCTTATGCGACATTTGTGGTGTCTGGAAATAGGGAGGGGCAACTACACTGTTAATTTTACAGCTACCGTAAACCTTTGTGTTAATTTCTACATTTTGATGTTTTACATTCGGTACATTAGATCTGATATCACATGTCAGTATCTCGTTTTTGCCGTCTAAACATAAAATGCACATCTTATCCATCTCTGTCACTGTCTTTCGAGTTCACCAAGTTTCACAACGTAATTTGCGTATTTTTACTTCCTGAGTGGTCGTCGCACCTATTTCCAACACCTATATAATTAGAACACCGAGGCGATTATCCACCGAATTCGCCTTCGCACCTCTTTCATTGATGCGCTTTTTGTCCGAACACACAATTGAATTGACGACGCCTACAGCGCCATCTGGAAATCTTTATTCTAGCTGCATTCGTCGAAAGTAATTATAATTCTGACGAATTGTGATTGATTTGATCGCAAGCGGAGATTCCGAAGTTCTCCGCGAACTTCCTCTTTCAGCTAATTTTAGTATTCTGAGTGTTTCTTAACGTCAAAAACAAAACAAACATAGTCAGCGGTGGTGACGCAACGTCTAATCGCTGTGAATCGATCCGAACGGTTTTGCATTTCGTGCGACACCCCCAGAATGAACACCACGGGAACGATCGGTGATAATATGCACAACGCGCGGTCCCCGAGGGCGATCGCCATCTGTGATAACGTGGAAAGGGGCGAGTTTGTTGCATTTTCGCACAACCACGGCTCAGTTTCGCCATGTTGTGGGCGAAGAAGGCTTCTTTCTCCGCCTTAGGCACCGCAATCGTGCTGCTCAACTCACAATCGGGGTCGTCGCGCAATTCTGTTTTCGCTTTGACCGTTTCTCTTCCGTTTCACGCCTCTCTACCTCTTCTTCAATCGCCTCCATCGTCTCCGCGACCCTCTTGACACCTTTGCGGTGCACGCACGAGCGATCATTCAAATATTCTGTACTCGCTTTGCGGCTACTGCGTGTAATCGCATTGATAACGGTGACGGTTATTTGTTATGCTTTGTATTGTATCGTAATCGGTTTATGTAGAGGTGTTTTACATACTGTACTTCTGAATCCGAAAGCGACAAACTCGGATGTTCTCTTGTGCGTTTAGCGTGCGTGTCGCAATGTATTTTAGGGGGTGATCCTTTGAGATGTCAATCAGAATCGTGTCGGATATCGGCGCGCATCGCATGACACGCGATAGGTTGCCATAAGGTGTCATCTGTCAAATGCTTGCGTACGTTTTCTTTTCTTTGGCATTTTGCGCCAATGAAGCAGACGTCGAAGAGATGCACTTTAAGGGAGGAGGTTGAGGGACGAAGATGAGAATATAATCGTTTGAATTATGTTGTAGCACTGTATGTAGCACTGATAATTTTCCAAAAATTGGGGAAATGAAAATAAGGTGCTTTTTATGGAGTTTCAATACCGACACGCTCTTGATACCACTGAAAAGATTTAAAATAAAAACAAAAAAAAATTTCGGAGTTGATTTTATCGGTAAAGCAACTAAAAACAAAAAGAACCCTTGAAAAGCCGTTATGACGGTTGTCTGCTTTCTGTCTGGTCCGAAATGATGGATGGACCGGGGGTATGACGCAGCGCTAGCGTGAGAACTTCAAACCTGATCACTATTTACGATTACGACTGTAAATTAGAATCATTGTTTGTAAACAAACCCGAAGGCATATTTTCGTGATCTTGAGCAAACCGTGCACCCTATGTCATCGCGATCAACTTCCCGTCGTACTTCTGACCAGCCGGCGACGGTTCGGCGACGTGCAATTCGGCTCCACAGTGCCGCTTTTTCCTGGCGACATGGTAATTAAACGCGTCTCGAATGTAAATCCGAGCGTCGTTAAACTTGGCACCGACACGGAGGGACCGACCCTTCTACCGTAACCCTCGCATATGCATATAAAACCGGCTGCCCTCTCAAGAAGCACCCATATGTCCCCTGTCGTGTTTTTACTCTTAATCCCTCTAGTACGACATCGATTAATTTCGGGACCTTTTGAATCGCGTCGCAAATGCACTCTTTTTCTTGAGGAGCCGACCGACAGTCGCAAAACGCCATCTTTCATCGTCTCTTTCGACGACCTTCGCTCGCTTTTCGCGCACAGTGAAAGTGTCGACAGTCGGTTAGGTCTCTTCGGGTCGTTTACTGAGGGGCGTCGATAGATAATAAGCCCCGCGTCCATCTTTGGCTGGCTATTGATGTCCACATTCGTCGTACGGTCCACCGACTTGATAGGATTAGCCGTGAGAAGTTATCGGAGATTAGCGAAATCCGAAAACATCGACGCATCGCCAAAGGAACCCGTTTCTTCGAGGAAACCACTACGGTTGTGAACGCTTGCGGTCGTTATCATCCCTTTTTTGTGTAGAAGTTTCTCAGACTTCTGTTGCCTAGGGCATTTTCGCCTAATGCGCGAAGAAATGGGTCGCCGGATTAATTGCGTTCGAGGGAAAATTGGAAAGTTTTTGGAGTTTTATGGTTGTAATCTTCGACGTTTACACGTTGTTTCTGCATTTCCTGAACGATTTATTTCTTGCTTTGCATCTGCAGTTACATTGCAATAAATTCATTGCAAAACGTTAAAACTTATACACTAAATACTATTCGTCCACACATATGATTGCAGGCGTTACAGTATGCTGTGAATCTGATAATTTTTTTTATCTTTTCGCTTTTTTGTTTTGAATACAGTATTTGTAGAGTGAGTTTCCACTAATGTAGTAAATTTTGACAATCATGTAGAACACGTCAATTGATTCACTCACGTACTGAGAAATTCTTATTTTTATGTTTGTCATGGGTTCTCTCGACCTAAATAATAATACAAGGTTCCTATTGATATGATTTTAATAGGATAGGTTCCTATTGAGAGGTTCCTATAAAGTCTTTCACTTTTTTACAGTATTTAAACTGCATATTTTTAATTCAATGATTCATTGAATTTTGCGTGATTCTATCGTTTCCGCGTGGCTACATCGCTCGATAGCTATCGTAACGGAAGCTTAATTTATCAGGAAAAGTCGACTGGTTGGTTTGTAGTTATGCATATAACAAAAATGAAGGCTTTTCTAACCTGTGATAATCGTATTTTCGCGCTGTCATTTATCCGATCCGTTCAATTACGTGTTATTAAACTTGACAGGTTAATCGATCAAGTCGCCACAGAACAAGCAACGAAAAAGATGATTTTGTTCAGAATTTGATCTTTTTTTTGCCGACGATCGTTTCTCGGTGAAGGTCACGTCAGTGAACTCATTTCGTTTTTTGAAGTGTTAATGATTCGTTTCTCATCTCTTTCTGCTGTTTCATTTTGTAATTAAATATCGCATGATTAATGTGGAGCAAGTGATTTTATTTATTTACTTTTCGTTTTTCAGAAGATATTGCTTGAAACTGTGAGTAGAAAGCTTATGGAGCCATCATTAAGCAACTTAATTTGAAAAGAAAGAACATCAGTGATGTCCATACGCCCGGTTGTACTATTCCGTCAATCGAAGGCACAGAATTATGGATTCACAATCGAACATGTCGCCACTTATCCACCGCCTAACTTTGTATGCATCCAATTATTTTCTGTCATTATTATTCTTGCTTTCTTCTAATTAGGTTGACGAAGCCGATTCGATGATGTCATTGTCAGTCAAAGATTCCTCGAGGCCGCAGTCGCCGATCCACACAATCGTAGTTTCGCGTGTTGATGCCGGGGGGATTGCAGCTCAAAATGGAATTCGTGCTGGGGACAGGGTGGTCGCTGTCGAAGGAGTGCCTGTGCTTCATCTTAGTCATGTACAAGCGCAGGAGATGGTCCACAACAGGTGAGTGAACGAACTGTTCACACTTTCGTGCTGTTTGTTTTTGTTTTGCGCTGTTGAATCATCCGCTGAAGGCACTTGAATTTTATTCACGAATCGTTCACGAGTGCCTTCATTGAGTGTGTTAGCTGAACTCCTACTGCACTAATTATTGTTTGTTTGCCAAGAACCGACGTCTGTCATTAACGGAGTGAGGCAAGTAGCGCGGAACCGTCGAAGACGTCTTGAGATTTCTGGCTTAGCTCGAGTCAAGTGATGTGAGTGGGTGACACACTTCCGATCGGTGTTGTATAAGCACGTTGTATAAGCATCTCGTCTATGTATTATCGCGCTTATCTACTGATGTTTGTGCATATATTTAGTACTTGAGCTACAATAATAACAACAACAGCTTATCGCTTTCATGCCCCACTCAACGTGCATTCTTTAATCTGACTACTCGCCGCGGGCGACCATTTTGTAGTGTGTCGACGGATTGGATTAGAGTTATAAAGGGAGTCGACACGTTAGGCGTGAAACGTGAATTCACCGATGGTGGTCGTGCGGTCCGGTTTTGAATAGTAAATAGCGCCAACCGGTGGGGGAGGGTATGAGAACGATATCAATTTGTTTGCTATACAAAGTCATTGATCTATTGTATTCGCTCTTTTTATCTGCGCGCCGGAATTTTGCTGTTTATTTGCTTTCTAAATTTATCATCACTATGTTTACTTTCTTTTGGTCGAAAT
>KI640175.1:1181-18600 GCA_000505645.1 Steinernema monticolum
TTTAGATTAAACTCGTGAACATCCGTCCAGAAGACATCCTTGAAGGAAATGGGAAATTGACCCTCGGCCTCATCTGGACGATCATCCTAAACTTCCAGGTCTCCGTAATCAAACAACGCCAGCAGCAAGAGCTCGCTGAGAGCTACATTGCGGCGGCTTCCAACCCAACTTCTCCGAGCACTCTCCGACAGGTTTCCTTCCTTGTTTCTTTCCAACTAATTTTAACTAACATCTCAAAGGGTTTTTGAGAGCTTTTGTCTTTGGCACACTGTACTATCCTCCATCCATCCCTCCACGATCCCCTCACCTCAAGGGTGTTTGCGTGTTGTTTGCGGTGACTTCTCCTTGGCAACTCCTTCTTAGGCGTGGACAGACGACTCGCTCAAACACTCGGACTTTGATTCGAGTGAAAAAAGTAAACATTGTTAGGGCAACCACCAGTTTTCGCGGCGCGGCTGTAAGTGAACCGCCAACCGATCGTATTCGGTCCTCCGGGGCAGTGAAGCACGCATAACTGATTGGAAGAGGTCTCGTAACGGGAAACCTGAATGGCAAAAGCGCGCAAAACATCGGAAGAGACGAGCTAGCTGCAAATCACATTAAAGGCTTAAAATCTAGGCTAATCTCCGTTTGTAACATGTCACAAAGAGTTGCTGGATTACGGTATGCCTCAGCAAGTGTTCTGCTCACATTGTCGTGTTAAGAACCGTGCGAAAAGGACGTTGTTTTATGGCCTTTCGTTTCGGTGGTGTTTACAGTGATACTAAGGGGGCTGTTTTATGTGCATAATTTGGTACTCTTTCCGCCGTCATTTTGATTCCGCCGACTGCTTCAATCGCCTGCGGCCCTTTGACTATTTGGATGTGTCATTGTGCATCGTGGCTTTGTATGTTCCAAGACAACTTCCTTCCACTGTTCACAACTGTAACCGACCCTTAAAGTGGAGCTGTTTACAGAACGACACGGAACTTTGAAGAATTATGCCGGAAGCGGACGAGGAGAGGGAAAAAGCGAAAAACAGCGATGATTGTTGTCAGGATAATGAAGATGGCGAAGTCGCGAGCTGCAGCAGTACGAATACCGGTTTAGGAGGTGAGCAGCGTTGGTGGCCGCGCAGAGATGGTCTTCGCGCAGGAGTCAGGGCGACGAGGTGGAGGAATTTTCTGCCCGCCCATAGGCGTAGTCGATGGCGGTTGCGTCTTGATCGTGCCCGCAATCATAATCGAATCTTTTCGCCCACCCTAGCCCCGTACGCTGACTATCTTCCTCCGGAGCAGCAGAATCCAGTGCTCCCGACTTCCACTCACCACGCAGCATTTCTACCCGGATTCCATCCTGGTTGCGAGTGTCCGTGGCCGTATCGGCGAACTGCGTTCGCAGCGAACGTCCTCCTATTCTCTCTCCTCTTAACGCTCACCTCCAGTATCATGTACAAAGTGGTTCGCTCCTTCTCGAGAAAGGCCGAACGCAAGCACGAGTCCTCCGGCGCAACTGCTGGTAATGTCGTCTCAAACGGCACCACTTACGGAGGATTCATGAATGGAAGCGCCCGCACCGCTGACGGGTACTACGGTACCTCGGGCGGACAAAATCAACATCAACAGTTGGCCGTCGCAAACGGCGGCGCCACTTGGGGTGGTGGATTCTCGGAAAGTTCTTCGTACGAAACCCGCGAACATTACGAACGAAAAGTCCAACGGGTGAAGAAGACCCGCAGTGAAAGGGAACGGTCCCGTTCGGCTCGAGGAGCAAACGGACATCAGGTACTCGCACGAATTCTTGTTCTCCTCAACTTTAGTTTATAAATTTGTACTCGGGATTAGTAGCACGAAGTGTACGTGGCTGCCTTCTTCCAAGTTACGTCGTTTGTTCGTCGATGTAAAGGGCGCGCGCGCTCCTAAGCCGAACGTCAAATAATTTGTGCGAGTGTGACTGCCGACAGAAGCCAATAGGCTGGCGATAGCACCAATGCAACAAATTTCAATTTCGGGGATGCGGTGAATCAGTGCGATTGGAGTGCGCAACCAAAAACAGCGGTGACTGTACGAATCGTTGGGTTCCCGTAATGGAATGGCGTGCGCGGAGATGCAATCAGATGAGAGTGATGACCTTCTCAGCCGATTGACCCTTTGAGATGGCACAACGCATGCAAAACTAACAACCTAATGGGATTTTAACATTTCCAGCAAAGACAAACCAATTGTAACAGTTGTGGTTTAGGTTTCTGAAGTGCTTAACCGTGCCGATGGGGTGTCGGCGCGCGACGCGCTTCTTGAATGGGCCCGAAGGGCCACAGCAGGATATCCGGGAGTCAACGTCAACAACTTCACAAGCAGCTGGCGAGACGGTCTCGCCTTTAACGCAATTCTTCATCGATACAGACCCAATCTGATAAACTGGAACAAGGTTTGTTCCTTTTTTGTGAATTCTAAACATTTTCTTTAGATAAGCGACAGATCAATTTCCGCACGCGATCGTCTCTACAACGCATTCGAAGCAGCCGAACAGGAATTCGGAGTGTCGAAGCTTCTGGATCCAGAAGACGTTGATACGGATAAACCGGACGAGAAGTCGATCATCACTTACGTCTCCTCTCTGTACAACGCTTTGCCTCATTTGGACGAATTGGCAAAAGTAAGTACACAGCACGATCCTATCGTTTCCCGCGCACTTCCCCTCTGGCACAAATTTTCTGTCCTTTCCTCTCCCCCTGTGCACAAACACAACCACTCACCACACGAACACCGTTTGCAGTACGAGGACGACATGTTTGAATACGAGAAAGAGGCTCGTGAATTCCTTTCCTGGGTTCTCCGGGCCACCGATCTGATGAACGATCGGCAGATTCCGACTAGCGTAGGCGAGCTGCATCGACTCATCGCCGAACTCGACAAATTCAAGAGCGACGACCTTCCTCCCAAAGCGAACGATCGTCAAAGGCTTGCGAACATGTACAGCGAGCTGCAGACACTCTTCGCGGGCACCGATCATATCAGTATTCCGGCCGAATTACGCACAGATGCACTCGATCGCGCTTGGAGCGAATTGCTCCAATCCATCGAACTCCGATACGAGCTGCTCCTAGAGCGCACAAGTGCACAGGTAGCGCATGAGACCTAAGGGCCTTAGTCTCCAGAATTCAAAATGACCAAAACAAATATAATTTCTTCAGGGATCGCTCGCCGATGTCATTAGCAGACTGGAACGTGGCATCGGAATCACTAACGAGAAACTTGACCATATCCTCCACAGAATTGAAGAAGCCGTTGAAAAGGTCGATAAACTGAGTCCTGCGGAAATTGAACGACGCATCGATCAAATAACCAGCGAACTCAACGCACTCGACGTTCCCATCGAAGATCTTTTTGGAGATGTCAACATTCTGAAGGACAATAGACATCCCGATTACAACGACTACTACCGACAGTACGTTCATCTTAAGTAGTATCTAGCTAGCATTAGTATTTCAGAGTTTTCGGACTTCAGCAGCGCCAAAATGCGTACATCGACAGGCTCCGCAATCAGCTTTTGGTGCGTCTTGACCATCGGAGCCAGATGCTCCAACATGAGAGATCCGAAAACGTGCAGCGCGGTCAGGAAATTCTCCTCAACATCGAAGAATGCATCGAATGGGTCCGAAAGCGTCTTGATAAACTCAACGAGATGGTATTCGTCACCGATCTCGAAGAGATGGAGCGCGTTTACGAGGAGCACAAAATTGACAACCATGAGATTCAGGACTACCAGCATATTGTTGCTCGCTGCATTGCTGCTCAAGTAAACAAAATTACGCTCTACTTTTTGATCGCTTCATATCTTTAGCATCAACTGACTGACCATCAAACGCACGAGAGTTACGACCTTCTCTGCACATTGGAATCCGAGTACCAACAACTCCGCGACCTCTCAGCAGGAAGGATTCTGGATTTGGTAGATAAACTCTTTGTAATTGTCTTTTGTGCAAAAACGTGTTCAGGACTCGCTGATCGCTTTCATGCGCGCCTCTCAACTCGAACTCGTATGGATCCACGAACGCGAAGATGTCGAAGTGCACCGTAATTGGTCGGACATTAACCAATTGGATCTTCCGATGCTGCGTAACTACTATCAGCAGGTTTGTAAACTGCGCGGGGAAACCGGAAAACCACTGCGGCGGTAACGGAGAATTCTAATATAACGGGGAGAAAGTGGAATGATTAATAGGTTTTAAGGAAGGGAACGCGTCGCAAATAGGCAATAAACCGGAGAAAGAGTTTCGAATGATAATTAGACGTGAAGGGTGCTGAAACCGACCGCTTCATTGCATTCTTTTAGCTCACGCACGACATCGAACAGAGAGAGAAACGCTTCAACGATGTTTACAACCAAGGGGCCGCGCTCGTCAATCAACATCATCCCGCATTGAATGTCATCGAATCGTACCTCCATAACATGAGGGCACAATGGGAGTGGCTGGTTTCATTGACCGTTTGTCTCGATGGTCATGTGAGAGATGCGAACAGCCTCCACGAGGTAAGAACACACACAGTGGTTACTGTTGCTAAACAACACATTGTAGTTCATGGAAGATGCGGGGCGATTCGAAGAGAACATCAATTCGCAAATCAGAGTTCTTGAGAGTAACTACAATAAAACCGATTTCTCCGTCGAAGAGGGCGAGAAGATGCTTCACGAACTTGATCATCTCTACTCGTTGATCAAAGAAAACGAAAAACTCCTGGAGAGTCTCACCAACCGCGCTCAGCACATCTCTCCCTTATGGCAAAGAGGTGAACGCATCAAAGGTCCCATTCCGGTAACCGCCTGGTGCAACTACGAAAGCAGCGATATCAGTATCCGTGCCGGAGACGAGTGCATTCTTCTTGACAATTCCGACCTCATCTACTGGGAGATCCGCGGAGTCGATGGAGTTCAAGCACGTGTGCCTTCCGTCGTCTTCAGAATCCCTCCACCCGATGGCCGGCTCACCGCCTTCCTCAGTCGACTTTTGAGTCAGTATGAAAAGCTCAGAAAGCTCTGGGAGAAGAAGAACCGCATGGTCCGTCTTAACATGGTTCTCAACACAATGAAGACTATTCGGTATGCATACCTCCTTTGCTTACCGTAATACTTTATCTGTTTAGGGGATGGGACTTGGAAACTTTCAACTCGATGGATCCCGACCACCGCGATGCGATCATCCGTGCACTGAACGAAGACGCAAACAAGCTTCTCAGCGAGATTGACCCCAACGATCCTCTCGCGCTTCGCCTACGCGAAGAGCTCCGCCTGACCAATGAACACTTCTATAATCTGCTCAATCAATCTCAACGTGAACCGGGTAAGTTACTGTGCGAGATCAACAGGTTTCTGTTGCGTGGATGTGATGAGATAAGAAGTGATCAGAAGAAGGTGTTAACCGGAATTGCGATTTGTTATTCGCATGATTCACAATCGCTCGGGACAAAGATGCGAATGGCATATTGCTAATTCGGTTAAACAAGCTGTAATTAGTTGTTTTTAAAAAGGAAAAAAGAAAAAAAAACAAATTTTGATTAAAGAAGGCAGGGGGAATACAACAACTAATATTTGAACAAATTAAACTGATTTAAAAAATACACATTATGGCATAAATAATTCACTTCATTTGGACCCTTTTCAGAGCCCGACTACTCGAACGTGTTCGATCAAAAGATCTCGGATTTGCTCAGGAAACTCGAAGAAGCGTGGAAGAAACTGAACGACCGAGTGGGTCAGCCCGTGTCCAAGAATGCCGACGATCTCTCACGCGCCATCTCCGACCACAAAGCTTTTGAAGAAGCGCTTCAAGCAATGGACGTTGACGTTTCCGATGTCAAGGAACTCTTCCGTCAGTTGACAAATCCCACTCCCAACCAGCGTGCTGCGCATGATACTTTAAATGCCCGTTGGGAAGATCTATGGGACCTCTCGCACATGTACGTGGAACGTCTTCGTGCTCTTGAAGGCGTCCTCAATGGAATGGTCGAAGTCTCCGATATTGTTCGTCAGCATGAGATTACGCTAAACTCCTTTGACGACTTGCCGGCGGCTCTCGATCGCCTTCGAGGAGTCCATTCACAACTTCTCGAGATGAACATGGTCCTCCAGCAACAACAAACGGTTGTGGATTCTTTGAATCACAACGTAGCCCTTCTGAGACAACACGTTGCACGAACTCGATTTAATGTCGCCAAGTAATATTCTTTTTTTAAACAAAATAAAATCAATTTTTAGCCATCCCGACGTCGATCGTCTTGAAGAAGAAGTCCAACGACTTACTGTCCGATGGGAAAACGTGTGTTCTCAAGTAATCGATCGTCTGAAGGCCGCCGAACAGGCGCTTCAGACTCAAATGGTATACCGTTCGAGCTATGAAAACGAAATCGCTTGGCTCGACCGCGTTGAGGCTACGATCAACAGTCTACGTCGACCCGAAGATATGCAGCCCGAGCAGTACCAACAGCAGCTCGATCTTCTCGTGGCCGAGTACGCTCAACTCCAAGAGCGAACCGAAGCAATTGAAGGTGTGAATCGCGAGGGAGGAAAGTTTATCCGTGAAGCAAAGGTAACAGCAGCCACCGCATTCAATAATCTCAAAATATTTTGCTTTAGGGATGTGATAGCAAGATGCGTCAATTCCATGACAACGTAATCGGAATCCACGGCCCAGCTGTTGCCCACGAATTTCGCCGAAGCGTACCGCAACCTCAGAATGGTGCCGACCAAGTGACCGAGGAGCTTGAGAAGCTTAACCGTCGCTTCGCACAGCTAAGCAGTTTGATCCTCGAACGCCGCAACGTGATGAGCGTGCTCATACAGAAATGGAAGCAGAAGCAGCAGGTTGGTACTTTCACTTTAGGAAGTTCTCTTTTTGCATGTTTTGTGTTGGGGTTAATTCGGAGTCAAAATTGGGATGCATGGGGTGCATGATCGTTTGCTTGTTCCATATCCACGTATGTAGGTGGACATAGCAGAAAAAAAGAAATGTCAAAATTCATATTTACCGAAATGTGTCAAAAACGATTTGTTACGACTCCAACCAACGATAGCTTAGAACGTCAGCTTTTGAGCTTTGGTGACGGTACTTTCAACTAACAAACCTTTCTCTCATTTCGTCTCGATTAACCAATCGTTTTTCTATGTCTAACTACGTATGTGTGTTGCATGAGTTTGTCCGCTTTTGCTTCTTTTCAGAGCTTTCAGGAAAACATCGGTGTCACTTCAGAATTATAGAAACCTTTCAGGTAGTTTCCTTGAATGTTAGGCTTCAGTACTCATAAATTTGCTCCTCTAATACAACAAACGCTGTGCCTTGCTGTGTTCCATGCGCGAGTGACCAAATAATCACGCTCTCTCACATCTTTGGTTGTTGTTAAACGAGTCTTTCTTTTTTTATGCTCACATTTTCGGTTGATTCGAATTGACTGAGTGAACTTACATTTTCTGGACATGGGGCAAGTGGACGATCGTTAAATCAAAATCTGGTTTAACATGATTGTTCCCTTGTAGGAGGAAGAGGATCGGCTTAGAGCCATGGAAGAGGAACGTCGCCGTGCCTTTGAGGCCGCGAGGTTGAAGGCTCTCGAAGAAGCTGATCGTCTTCGGAGAGAACGGGAAGCCGCGGAAGAAGCGCGTCGCAGGGCCGAAGAGGCTGATCGTTTGCGTCGCGAACGAGAAGCCGCCGAAGCTGCTCGACGTGCTGCCGAAGACGCTGAAAGACGGCGTAGAGAAGCCGAAGATGAAGCCGAACGCAGAAGGCGCGAAGAAGAAGAGCGCAGACGTCGTGAGGAAGAAGAACGACGTCGTCGTCAAGCCGAAGAAGACGCGGAACGTGAACGTCAACGTCTGAGGGATCTCGACGAAGCCGACAGGGAAAGGGCCCGCAGGAAGGCCGCTGAAGATGCCGAAAGGGACCGTCTTGCGAGGGAACGTTGGGAGATGGAAGAGCGGGAGAGGTTACGTCGTGAGGAAGAAGACCGGCGCAGAAGACAAGCCGAAGAAGACGCCGCACGAGAAAGAGAGCGAAAACGTCGCGAGAGAGAAGAACGCGAAAGGAGAGAACGCGAGGAAGCAGACCGATTGCGTCCACAGGTGAGGTTTAACACAGTTTTTCTGCTATTTGAGTGATGAGTGAGCTTACCTACTTTTATCTATCTTATTCCTTCCCCGGAGTGAAACTTTTGTGTGTTTTACCAAACAAACAACCTTTAAACCTTTTCTTCACGAGTGATCTTCTTTCGCTTTTAAACATGTCGATCTTTTAACATCTCAAAAGTATTTTCTAATTTGTAAAATGTTTCAAAATAAAATTGAATACCTTTAGTTTAGCTTTTATTGAATGTCTAGTTAGTAGAATTTTGTTTTAAAATTTATGCATAATCTTCTTATCTAAATCATTTGTTTCTTCCAGGTGCCAAGTCTGAATATTCAAAAAGGATTCCAAATTCACGAAGTCAATCCTGATGATGACTTGAACGAATGGGACCAAACTAAAGATCTTCCTGAACGTGCAAAGTTCACCGAGCACGAAGACGAGATGGAAATGTACCAGGAAGAGACCATCACAAAAACCCAATTCTATGAAATGGAAGGAATTCTCCATAAACAGACTGGGGAGATCATCACTTTTGTCGAAGGCATTCGTCAAGGCCTCCTTGACCTCAAATCCGGCGAATTCTTTGATATCGTCTCTGGCTCTCGCATGTCACTCGAAAAGGCCGCAGAGAAAGGTCTCATCGATGGCAACTTTGGCGAAGTACTCAAGAAAAAGTACGGTATGCGCAGACCCGACACCAAAGAAGAAGTCACTCTTCTCGAAGCCATACAGATCGGTCTCTACAATTCCGACCTCCGTCAGATGACCGACATGGAGACCGGCGAAGTCCTATCGCAAGACATCTGCTCTGCACAAGGCATTCTCAACAACCGTGACTACATCAAACTCGTCACTGCCGGAATCCTCAAAACGGCGCCGATCTCTCTCGATTCAGCTGTCGAACAAGGTCTTCTCGACACTGCAACTGGCGAATTCATAGGAAGATTCTCGCGCGAGAAGATGAACATGAAAGACGCGCTCTACAATGGCTACATTCAACTTACGAACCCCCATCCAAACGCTGAAATCAAAATTAGTTTAAGCGAATGCATCGATCAAGGGTTGATGAACGCTTTATCTGGTGAATTTATTGATCGACACTCCGATGATCGCTTCACTCTCCACGATGCTTGTTCCCGAAAAATGAATCTTCTCAACATGCACATTCCGGAAATTGTGAATACCGAAGCCCGCGAGAGAATTACCCTTGGTCAAGCGATCCCCAAGAAGGCAGTGAATACTCGTCAAGGAAACTTCACCGACTTAAACACTCGCAGCGGAATGACTCTTCGCGAGGCGTTTAATAAAGACTACATTGCTCGTCCGATGACCCTCCTTGAGATTTTTGAAAAAGACATGATCGACAGCGAACACCGCTTTGTCGACCGAGGCACTCAGAACAGATGTACCCTTCTTGATGCGCTCTACCGTAATCTCTTGGACGCCGAAGTCCGTCACATTGTTGATCCTGAAGAGAAAGACGTTATTTCCATTGCCGAAGCGTTGGAACGCGGTATTCTCACAGTCGAAGGCAAAATCGTGCTTTCAAAACAAGAAAAGACGTTCACCGTCGCCGAAGCCGCTCACGAGGGACTTCTGACTAAGCGCGTGCGTCACTCAATCTTTGACGTAAAAGGGGTGAAGGACACTCAATCCGGCCAAACCATTAGCTTCAATGAAGCTGCCGACGCAGGAATCATTAATGTCCATCAGCAAACCGTCCTCGATCGCGCTATGAACCGATCGGTTTCGTTCAAAGAAGCAGAACACGTTGTTGACCCTACGCTACAACAACTACTCACTCAACCAATTGGAATCCGTGATGGAGGATCAGAATTGAGTGTTCTGCAAGCTGTTGCTCGCGATATTATTGACCGGACCAAATCGGTGTTTGTAGACAAACATTCGAACCGTGAATTAAGTCCGACCGAAGCCCATGAAGCTGGAAAAATCAGTCTTAAGGGTGCTATGCAACTCACCGCGCTCTTCGACGTTCATCCTTCGCTCGTCGCTCCTTCCAAGAAGATTGATCACAAGAAGAGAATCAGTCGTCCCGGTCAACAGCCAACCGAATTGGGAGCCGACCAGATAAAGGTTACCCTTGCCGAAGCCATGAAACAAGGGTTGATTGACTCGCGTACGCAACGATTCCGTCAGGGAGATACTGAAATGAGTCTTGACGACGCTCTTAGCCAAGGAATCCTTGATCCCTCAAGTGAATGGATTGTACCCGCTAAGACCGCTGGAGTCGGACCTACAATCGAAGAGAAAGTCAGCGAATCGGTCACCGAAACAGCTCAACAGCTAGCTCCTAAGATCTACCCCGACAAGAGTCTCGAAGAGTCCGTGACTACGGTGAAACGAGTCAGAACCACTGAAACTACCGCTGTGGGTGGTCCCGGTGGAGTCTCAGTCTACCGTGCAATCACCGGAGGCAAGGGAGCTATCGAAGTTCCTGCGGACGGCTTCCACATCAAAGAAGCTGAACGCAAGGGTTACATTGACTTGGCCACTGGCGTCGTCACCCCTCCTGGAACAGATAAGCAACTGAACATTGACGAAGCTTTTGAACTTGGAATCATTAATGCGAAATCATTAACGATGAGAGACCCTCAGACTGGTCTCATGCTTAACGGAAGCGAAGCCATTGAGAAGAAGCACATGGATAAAAGCGGTTTTGTCACTCACCGTGGACGCAAAGTAAACCTTCAAACCGCCATCGAAGAAAACGTTGTAAAAGTCGAATTCGAATCTCCCGCGTTGCCATCAGATAGCAAAAAGGTCATCCAATTCTCTTCTGCCGGAGGTCCTGTCATGTCTTTCCGTCCAGTCGGCACCACAGTTGTTGAAGAATCCGAAATCGAATGGTCGTTTGACTCCTCTCGAGGCGAACTTATCGACATTCACACCGGTGAACGTTGTTCCATCAACGCCGCATTGGCAAACGGAAAACTGTCGATGGACGACCTTCGGGTGCGCGATGCTCTAACTGGCCGCGAAATGACCTTTGAAGAAGCCGAGAAATGGGGAATCGTGGATACCGACCGCGGATACTACCACGATAAGAACGATGGCAAGCGCTACAGTTTCACAGAAGCCGCCAAGCAACACCGCATATACCCCACTGGCGGAGTTCCAGAACATGCAGGAGATGCCGTTCACACCACCATGAAGGTGCAAACAAAGACTCAAGTTTCGAAAAAGGAAGCGCTTGCTACGGGACCTTCGAACTTCTCAGAGCTTTCGTTGACAAAGGCGATCGCTATGGGGCAATTCAACGCCGGAAGTGGAATGCTTGCTTTGCCCGATGCTCCCAAAGAAATGACTATCAAAGAAGCTGTAATGAAGGGATTTGTAAACCCTTATGGAACTTATGTGGTTGACAAGAAGAATGGAAGAGAAATAACCCTTCTTGAAGCTATGGAACAAAACGTCGTGGATGGAATAGAAGGAACCGTAACTGACACTGTCACAGGCAAACAGGTTGATCTGAAAACAGCCGTGAAGGAAGGTATCATAAAGGGAGGCAAAGTGGTCGATTCGCTGGAAGGAAGTCTTGTCTCAGGTCGTCTAGATATGTCATCCGGAAGATACCAGGCTCAAGACGGTCGATCAATGGATCTCCACGAAGCTGTTCGCAGCAAACTCATTGACGTCGACTCCATGGTAATTCGCGATCCCGCTTCCGGCAAAGAAATTCCTTTTAACGAGGCTGTTAGAGAAAACATTGTTGATCCCGAACGCGGAATCATCTACAACAGAAGAACCTACGAAGAAACCAGTTTCCCCCAAGCACTCACTTCAGGACTTCTTGCCACTGCAGGAGTCAACCGACCTTTGACTCGTCCCAGCCCGCCTTCTTCGTCGACGCCTCCCTCCACCTCTCGTCCCACTTCAACCAATTCGGTTTCTAAAATCATTGAACAGAAGTTGACGCTAACTCCCTATGCGCAAGCTGCTCCCGCTCTCCGTGAAACCATTCGAGACCAGAAGAACATCGGAGACGGACGTCGCGAGATGGTTGACCTAGGAGGAGGAAAACAGGTCATGGTAAAGGTTGTGAGAGATGATGCAGGAATTGAAAAGGGAGAATACGTCGACCCTTCCACGGGTATGAAGTTCACCATTCAACTTCACGGAGACCCTTACGTCACTGAAACTAAGACCATGGTGAAAAGTACCGCTCAAGTTCAGTCTGTTGAATTGGAACCTCATGCTGAGTTTGTCGGAATTGACAAAATTCGCGACAAGAGAAATGGAAGAATTATGTCTCTTCAAGACGCTCAACGGATCGGAATTGCCCGTGTTGACAAAAAAGGAAAACAAACGACAAAGACTTATTCCGTTTTCCGCTCAAACATCCAAAATGCCGTAACGAAGGGAGTGATTGATTCCCACGGTGAAAAAATTAGTCTCGAAGACGCCATCCGCGTTGGAATCATCGATATTTCCAACCTAAGTTACGTTGCTCCCAATGGCGAGCATTTGACTCTCGCTCAAGCTGCTAACCGTGGACTTCTCGATGTCACTTTGTCTGAGATTTTGCCTAAGGGCGTGTGCAATCCAGCCAACGGTGAATCCATTCCAATTAGCAAGGCTATCTCTCTTGACATCATCAATGCTCGGACTGGTGAAGTTCGCAATCCCTTCACAAAAGAGAAACTCAACTGGTTAGACATTGTAAAGCCCGTTTACGCAAGTCTTACAATGGAAGGAATCTACGATCCCACTAAAGGATATGCCGTTTCCGTCACGAGCGCTATTATTGACGGACTCATTGACACTCGCGCCAAGCAGTACCACAATCCCATCACCAACGAGAAAATATCTTTCGAAGACGCTTCGTCCAAAGGTCTCATCGACCAAGAAACCCTCAGACTAATTACTAAACCGTTCCTCCCCGACTACCGAACTGGCCGCGTCCTGAATCTCATTGATGCTGTTGACGCAAAGTTAGTCGACCCCAAGAACAGAACAATTCAACTTTCGGAGAACGTCATCATTCCCATCCCCCGCGCTGTACAGGAAGGAAAGATTCCGAAAGAAATAGGCGAGAAACTCCGCCGCGTTGACAAATTGACTTTCGCTGAAGCTCTCGGGAAAGGGATCATCGACGTTGTGCAGAATTCCTTCACCGACCCTGATTCAGGTAAACAAATGACCATCGAACAAGCCGTCGCTCAAGGATTCATTGATACCGGAAGCGTAGAAGCGATGGAAGGATTTGACGAGCGCAATCTGTCAAACATTCTAAACTCCGTCGAGTTTGATGAAAATTCGGGAAGAATCCGTGACAAGAACACCGGTCTCTACTTGACTTTCCGAGCTGCAGTCGACAAAGAAGTCATTGATCCTGATTCCTTATTGCACGATCTTGAAACCAGTCAGACAATGACAATTCGTGAAGCCGTGAATCGTGGACGGGTTGATAGCGACGGAAAATATATCGATTCCAAGGCGAACAATAAGTTGAAGCTAAAGGACGCCGTGAAGTATGGTATGATTGCTCTGATCGCATCTCCGATGCAGGCTGCACAAGCAGTTACGGAAGCCGTCAAAAGGCGTGACGCCGAAGGATACAAATTTAAGATCGAAGCTGTCGACTCTGAAGGAAAACGCTACAGCAGCTCAAGTATGGGTGGAGGACAACCAAGATTCCGCACCGAAGTCACCGAAACCGTTCGAGTAACTCCTAGACGCGCCGAACCCACGCTTTCCGTCAGACTTCGTTCATCGGTGAGCGAAGATTTACGCGGAGACAAAGCCCGTAGTTTCATCCACGACCCTCAGGGGTATGCCGACATCCAGAATGACTTCCTTAACAATCTCGAACGAGCTTCTTTCGATGTTGAACAACGCATCATCGAAGACCCTTTACAGTCAAAACGTGTTTCAATTCGCGAAGCTACTGAATCTGGACTTCTCGACGTGACCACAGGTGAAATAGTGCATCCCTCGTCAAACCGCAGATACTCGATTCCGCGTGCTGTCCACATGCGAATGATCGAGCCTGAAGCGGCGAAGCGCATCATGGAATCCTTAAATATGTCCCTCGAAGAACTCCAACAGCCTTCGAGCTCGTACGTTTCTGAATTCACCAGCATGAGCCCTGGAGGCACTTCGGAAACTCAACGTCAGAGCTGGACCAAAACCGTCAACTGGGCCGGTCATCCTTCTGAACTCCGCGCTTCAAAGGATCCTCTCGCTCCCTACACAAGTTACTCTTCGACGACGACTGCAACACGAACCTCAGACCCCCAACAAGACTCTCCTTTATGGACTCGCAGAGATTAGATTTGACTAGCAGCTTACCTTCCACAAATCAAAGTGCCCATCATTTTTAAAGCTCAATTCATTTATTATATTTGCATTTCACCTATTCATTGTTTCACTGCCTCTTTCCCAATCGAGCCATCCGCACGAGTAATTCGCATCTACTCGAAGCCGACTTTCACCCCGAGTCGCATTTCGTTTGTTTCTCAAATTCATCGAGAAGAGTGCGGAATTCTTTCCTGGCAGTTCGCTTCTCGATTTCGTCGAGAACGAATTCCTCTATCGTCTGATTCACTAATAGTTTATCGCTTTGTACATTGAATCGCTCATTTCACTTCGATTGTATTCCCAAGAAATCCAGGTTTATTCCATGCTTATTGTTTCGCTTAGCAAAAGATGTTTAATTCTAATAACTATCCCTGTGATATTCAGATTGTAGCATAAAGAAAATATCTAAAGCACATAACAAAACACAATACAAAAACGCGTAAAGCGCGTAATAGAAAACGTACGAAATGACACCGATGTGATTCCGAAGCGATGATGGATTTTGCATGAAAATAACTGAATGTTTGTTTTACTGGTCTTTGTGGCCCTGATGCACTTGAAAATATTTTCAACACGGTGCGATTGTTGCTTCTAGGGATACGGTAGTAAACTGGTTTTGTAAGTGTGAATTTGAAGTGTTAAAAATTTGTACAACATTTGTACTTGCCTATTTGATATAGCGATTGATTGGTACAAGTGTTGGTACAAAAAAAAGAAAAGTACAAAATTTATCCAAAAATATCTTCCCACCTATCTGGTTTAACTCTAATTAAAGAGCAGAAATACGTTTTGTGTGGAGTGTGGTAACAATTAATGAAATGCTATTCAGGATGATTTGCATAAAGAATGCATCGCAAAACGACATAACATCAGCGGATTGCTGCAAGAACTCAACAATCTCGATCTCACACATCACGAAGCTTCTCAGCAGCTTTCAAAATCCAAGGGAACGACTGATTCAACCACGAATGCCCGTCTACAAATGCAGGTATGTTTAAAATCTTTTAAAATGTGAACATAAGAAATTGTATTTCAGTCAGTGCGTGAGGAATTAGCACAATGGGGAATGCGAATTTCCGAAACTGTGCGTGAAGCCGATAGATTGTGCGAGGAAGGAGCTGACGTCCTCACTCCCGAGCAGTTTCATGAGCTAAAAGAGAACCGCGATCGTCTTAAGACCACATATCAGACGATGGTTTCAAAAACTGATGCGATTCTGGAACGCCTGAACGTCGCAACGTCGATGCTCATTGAATTCTCAAATGAGTCGAGTTCGATGCACTCCTGGATCAACGATCGCACACGCCAGTTGAACCGAATAAAAATGGAATCCGGTGACCCGAAGCACATCCAAGAAGCGTGCGAGCGTGTTCGAGACTTCACAGATGAAGTTTTACACAGAGAAGAGAATTTCGAAGCCATTGCGCAATTGGCACAACAAATCGAAAATGAAATCACTTTGTACTTGGAGGAAATCAGTCAGATTCACCCTTCACTGCAACAACCTCCTATGGATTGCAAGGACATCGCTGATACCGTGCATCGACTGAGAAACGATTACGTTGAGTTGCGTGGCGCATGTCAGAACCTCTCGACATTCTTGTCACAACTTCAAAATGTTGAAATCGACCACAGAAACACAGTGCGCGACGCAGATTGTCTTCTATCAGATTTGGAACAAGACGTTATTCAAAGCGAACGATTCAGTGGTGACGAAGAATCCACTAAAGCAATTCAGAAGCGCCTTGATAAGATGATGGCTCTCGGAGAACGTACTCGGCAGCATCAATCCGTCATTGGAGCAGTCGAGCAAGCGGCTGATAAACTCGTGAAGACTGTAGCACAGACTGACGCTCACGATAGAATCGCATTGGAGCAAGGACAGCTTCTTGGAGAGCTGAAACGTCGTCAGAATCGTCTCGATGATCGTATACAGCGTAATGTGGATGATTTAAAAAAAGAAATGGAGAAGATGGACCAAATGGTATGTTGTTTTCATGATTCATCACCCTTTCTCGTTTCGCTTTTCGTTTTAGCTATTGTATACATAGTTTAGCTAATGTATATGTTATGATTTTTCAGGGCCTGAAAGCCGAGCAAACGCAATTGAAGAATGACTTGGAGAACGTGGTATCAGAAGCCCGCGAACTCGCTCTCCAACTTGCCGCGCAGCCGCCGATCTCCGCCGACCCTCCGAAGTTGAGTGAACAACTCGAAGTGTTCGAAGAGTTTCACAACAATGTCCTCGTAAAAGAAGACGACGTGATGCTAATGCGAGCAAAGGTTCTGGACCAACTAAGACGTTGCCCTGACAGCCAGCTGCGAGAAGAGCTTGAGCAGGAACTCAAACAGTTGGCAGATGAGTGGAATCCGCTGATGCAGTCATCGAAGGATCGAAAAGCGTTAATGGAAAAGGTGAAGCGTTTGGCCGATGAAATGGCGGGTGTTCAGAAGATTTTAAAGAGAACACTTGAAGAGGACGCAGATCGTTTAATCGCAGCGAAGTCGTTGGCTGAAGATGTCGAAACTGAAATCGAAAATATTGCTGCGTTAGAAGAAGCTCTGTTGCAGAGAAAACCTCAGATTGATGCGATCAAACAACTCGGAGCGAAGATCGAGCAACATGCTCCGGGTCCTGACGCCAACCGAACGTGCCGAGCGGTTGATAATGTCGCGGACGACTGGGAACGACTCTTGAAAGACTGCAAGGATGCAGGTCGCAATGCCCATAGAAAGGCATTTTTTGAGTATTCATACATTTATTATACTTTTTTTTTAGAATAAATTACGTCTGAGTTTCGAGAAAGCCGTTAACGGGGCTGCACAACTGTTGACGGCTTGTCGCACCCAAGAAATCTTTACTCAATGCAAGAATGACGACCCTGAAGCTTTGGCGAAGGCTATTTTGGAAGCGCAGGGAGGACATGACGTCTTAACAAAAGATAATGTCAAATCAGGTTCAGAATTTTTTTTAAGACGAGATCGGAAGAGCGGTTCAGCAGG
>KI640182.1:2637-15109 GCA_000505645.1 Steinernema monticolum
AGATGTGAACAACTGAAAGGCAATTTTAAAAATTATAGTTTTCCAAAGGATTCGAACCCGCATCGATCGTTTAGCAATCCACAGTGCTAACCATTCTACTAAACTCCCCCGGCTGTCTCGTCGTTTGCCTAGACAGTCGGCTCTTTAGTGTAATGGTTAGCATGTTTGTCTACTAAATAATCGATGCAGGTTCGAATCCCACTTGAGTCAAAAATTTTAATTATCTTTTTAAACCTTTTTAATGTCTTTTTTTCAGCTGTGGAGTAGATAATTTCCTCTACTACTACACTTGTTGCGACTACAATGCAACGGAATGTTGTATTAACCTCTACCCTTGGGTTATGTAAGTCCATCTATATATAGTCCATTCACTTTTTATAATATTTTTTTTTCAGCGCGATGATTGTGATTAGCTGCATTCTTTTACTACTCTGCTGTGTTGGCTGCATCGGTGGAGTCGTTTGGACCCGTTACCGTCGCCCCAACGCTAACGCCCACTACTCGGATGCGTAATCGCATTTTGTAAATACATAATAAACGTTACAGTAATCACTCGAATAAAATTTTATTAATTTAAAACAGGGTGACACTTTGGTACAGCGCTAGACCATTTACCACCTAACAAGCACTCGAGCGTGTTCTCGGCGGACATCTTATAGTCGGGTGTTATACAGTAGAAGACGATCTTCTCGCCAACCATGTACACGTCTCGCGCTTTTGTTGTACTATCGGAATGCGGCGTTTTTCCGGGAAATCGACAGAACGACTCGCATTTCGTGCGCATAGAGCTCCAGATGCCGTTCTTCTGACAGAGAAGGAAGTCACTTCCGGTGAGCATAAAGCCTGTATTGCACGCGTAGATTACCAAATCACCGCCTCGGTATGGTCGAGAGGAGTTACCGACTATGTAGGCATGCGTAGGGAGTGGCGGAGTCGGGCAGCTCACCACTTAAAATGAGGGGTTTTGCACTTTAAAGATTTAGATTCCAACCTTTGCACGAGGGAATCTCATCACTCCATTCTCCATCGCTTCCACAATGCAAATTCTCACTTCCGATGAGCGTGAATCCTTCCTTACAGGTGAAGTGAGCGATTCCGCTGAATTTATGCGACGTTACAGAGACCAATAGATTCGAATCGACCATTCCAAGTGGCTTACAATGGACAGCTACAAATTACTTTGTGTGACAAACATAGAAAAATGGTTATAAAATGTTTTAAAACAAAAATAGAAATGTTTGACTCAAGCGGGATTCGAACCCGCGTCGATCGTTTAGTACTCAAGCATGCTAACCATTACACCTACTGCCGTCTGTTGAGAAAAACGGCGGTTTGATTGGTAGCACTGTCAACTGCTAAACGATCGATGCGGGTTCGAATCCTCGAGGAAGCAAACATTTTTTAAAATTATTTTTAGACGAAAAAATGTTTTTTTCTCTTACCTTGACATCTAGGCAATGGATGACTCCACCGTCTTCCATCCAAACAAGTCAACATTCTGCTCCCTAACACCTCATACCCCTGTGGACATGAGAACTGCGCTACCGTACCCTCAAACAGGTACTGTTGCGACAGATGCACTTGAACATTTGAGATGTTATAGAGAGGTCGACATTGTTCGTCTTTGACAACAAGACGGATCGATTGTCGTCTACGATTTGGAAGAACGCAATGGAAGAGAGCGTTGTCTTCCGGCTGAGCTACAGTAACCCTCAATCGGTATGCTTCAAATGCATCATGCTTTGTCTTGACTTTTGTCCATGTTTGCGGGTAGTTACGGTAGATTGATGAGACTTCCTGCAAGGAAAGATAGGTGCTGTAGACACAGTGGGACAGTGGTAGACAGTCTTACCCAGACAGGTTTACCCTTAGACATTGGGTGTAGACAGTAGAGGTTTACGGTAGACGACCTATTGACTACGAGTTCGCCGATGGAGTTTACAGTAAATGGTCCGCGTTCAACTTCAAAATATATTGGAGGTGATCCTGAAGCGTAGGCATACGATGGCAGCTTAGTACTCTCTACAGACTTACCATCACCATTTTTTCCATCCAATTTTACGCACTTTGGAGGCTTCGCTGACCACTCCCCGCTCCTACATTCTATCTCGTTGGCGCCCCTCAGCTGATCTAAGAAATCATTTGCACATTTAAAATGTAGCTTCGCTCCCTCTAAACGTTTCAAACACTTTATGTCAATCTAGTGAGACCTAAATACCCAAAAAATTCTGGTTAAACAAGACCGGGACATTCTGCTGGACATGAAAGACGTTAATCCCTGAATCCGGGTCCATCTGGAAGTCGCACACATCGCGATCCTTGTAGCAATACAGCTTGTTCTTGCGATGCCAACGACCTCTCCTACATCGGACTTCCATCTTACGATCGCCGACATTGTAGGTTTTACAGGAGAACTAAATAGCTTAGCTTAGGTGCTGCGCTGGTAAAAGTAGGCCTACGGTTAAGACGGTTCCGTGGGGATAACGAATACGCCCTGATGCAGGCCAGTTTTCCACATTTTCCAACTTGTAGATACCTTCAATTACTGGAGGAGTGTCACAGACGTTTGGATCGATACGAGCTGGTGCTTGCGTGGGTAGGAATGTTGACCTGACTGTGGAGGATACAGTAAGCCGGTAGAAAAGCCGTTGCCTTACCACAATCGACTACTTCATCTCGCCAATTTCCTCGTCGACAAACCCTCGCCAACACGCTAGGCGAGTCGTGATCGCACTGTTCCTGAGCTACAGTACCCTCTGGATAGGTATGTTGGTTTACGTGGTAGTAAACCACTTCAGAAGTCATGTTCTTGTAGACAAGAAGGCGTTTTGACTCTTCGGGAAGGTTTGGCGGGAGAATTGGTTGATGACAGTCAGTGGAAATGGTCGTTTGACACGTTGGTTGAGGCGTCAGTTGACCAAAGTGGCATCGTATGGTCATTGGTCCGTTCCTGCAGCGGAAGGTTACGGTAGAACTGTGTGGAGTCGAGCGGGAGGTTGATTCAAAGGCTCCTCCGGATGTTGGCTTCAGATCGCAAGATTCTAAGGATGTTTTGAGGGCTTACACTTCAACTTATCGGACTTACTTGGATTACAGTACCCCAACGGTATATTCACCCGCCCCCTTGCACATCGAACCACTCCAGGACCCTCCAACTGGTACCCCTTAATACAGATCATCTGAACGTCCAATCCACTCTCAAAAGTGTCCCCCGATTGAAGAACTTGCGACGATTGCGACTTTAGAAAGAATGAATGAAGTCTCGAAGGGATTCGGCAGCTTTCTACAATTCTGTCGGACCGTTTTAGGCGTGCACTTGGCGCAACTTACTAGGAATACATCTCGGAATCGCGGTCTTCCATCGTCCCGTTTGCGGATCACACTCGACTTGGCGTTCCAGCGACACTCCGTCGTCCTCGATCCCGAAGCCTTCCCTACAAACGATCTACATTTAGATCAAAATACGTTCGCTGACAGTCGACGTTAACGCACCTTTACGCGATTTTCGAAGTGATCGAGCGGGAGCACTGTGCGACTGGAGTCGTCGCGGAGTTGGATACAACTGCTGATGGCGCGTTTCATTCGACCCCAGAGGATTTGACCGTCTATTAGGGGGTGAGTTTGGGAGACGCATTTGGGCTTCATCTTCGGCATCCAAACGCCGTTCACGCAGGTCGCTTTGGGAGTTCCTAGAAAAGGGGTCAGAATGAGTTTAAAGGGAGACGAACATCGATTTTAAAATATCAAAATTTGCTTTTGGAGTCGCTGATTCCAAATCTGAAATCAAAAATTTGTTTGCAAGGCTTCTGAAGCGAGTTTTAGGGATTTTAACGGAGGTAGGGAGTTATCTGATAACCTTGACACGCTTTCCCTGAACATTCGATAAAGTCATACTGTAGACTGTAATTAATTTTAGCGCGTCAAATGCAATTAATTAATGCAATTAGCGCGTCAAAACAGTCAAATGTCCATCAATTTTTTCTACCTCCGTCTGGCATTCTATAACTCGCTTCAGGAGCACTACCCTGATTTTAGATTGCCAGATTTGGACTCCGCATTATCAAAAAAAGTTTGCAAACTTTCAGTCTGATTAAAAATATTAAAATCGAATAAAAAAACTTACCGATCAGCTTATTACCCTTCTTGCAATTAAATACAATCGCCCGCCCCTCCTCCACATGACTGATGTAAGCGGCGAAGTCGTACGCTCCCATCTGACCCTCCAACATGATGTCACCGCCTTCTAGATGCCCATAGGTTTTCGAAGGATGCGCACATGTCATAGCGATACAGGAGAACGGGTGCCCCTCTCGAGTCCAGTCACCGTAGAGACACTTGATGGTGTTGTACTCCGTAGAAGCACGATATCCTTGACGACATTCGTACTTTGCCACGGCGGAATGGGAAGCTTTGGTGAAGAAGACACGAGCGTTGGTCACACGTGGTGGCCACGCTCGACAACGGACTAAAATAGCGAAATTAAGGTCCATTTATGGCTGCTTCACTGGTTACTAGGCTTGCACTGTGGCACATGGGACCACGTTCCATTGTGACAAACAATCTCCGGATCCAGATCTAATTCATGCTTTGGATCACACGTAACCGTGAGTTTCGTGGCGTGTATTACGGTAGTTATATCGGCGACTTCATTTAACGTTCCGCTCTCTATGAGAGGCACAGCACAGCCTTCTGAACGAGGAGAAATCATCGGTTTTCATGCAGAGGGAACGTACGTAAACACTTGGGCATAACGTGCGACCATTGTCCGTTGTCTTCGCATTTGGCGTACGGCGCTCCGAAGTGACTCATCTTTTCGAGGCATCTGAACACCACAACGGCACCAAAGCTTGTATCTCCACCTTCGACGTATCCATTGTCCAAATGTCCAATTGCCGGGCATCTGATCTCTTCACAGTGAGGCTCCTGACCCGCCCAGATACCCTCGGCGAGACAGATTCTCTGCACCTGACCGACGAGACGATATCCCTCTTTGCATGAGTAGCTTACTGTAGACTGATAGGTCAGTGAAGAGCCTACGACGGTGCCATGGAGAGGATCAGGTGGGCGAGAGCATTCACTCGCTAAAAAGGGGGGACATAGTCTTTTTAGAAGGTAGTCTTGGACTACCTTTACAAACAGGAGTTTCCCCAGTCCATTCACCATTTTGAGTGCACTGTCGTGCCTTCTCCCCTATGAGTTGGTGTCCAGGGAGACAGGAAAACTCAATAGAATGAGGATATTGGAACAGTTCGCCGTGGCGGAAACCGTTTATAGGGATTCCTGGGTCGGGGCATGATCGAGCTGCAAGAAGATAGGATTAAGAAGGCTTTAACCGATTAAAACTCCCACCTTGACAAGTCATTTTAGGTCCAAACCACTGCGCCACGTTCCTTTGATTCAGAAGGCACTTTGCAATACTCATCGAGCTTTCTCCCGACTTGTAATATCCCCTAACACATCCATATTTCACTTCCGTATTCAGCTCGTATTGCCCATTGAAGGAAGTGCCATTGTGACTCGCGTAGGCCTTCTCAGGTGGAGGTCCGCATTTCACTAAAGCGCAGCAGAGCTTTAGAAGACGGCGAAGAAGGGGTGAAACATACACTGAAGTCGACAAACAGGAGTTGTTCCGCTCCATTCTCGGTTTCCCTGACATCGTCGTTGCGATGGTCCGACGAGGACGAATCCGTCGTTGCAGGAGTACTCTGCTTTGGCACCAAATATTGGATCTCCGGAGGTTCTGATCTTGCCGTTGTGCAGTTCGTCCAGAGGATTACAGGCAGAGGCTAAATAAAAAATGTCAGAAAATAGAGAAAAACATTAAATAAGCAATAATTAACCAAAAAAACATCTTGCGTGATATCTAGCAACGTTTTCAGGGCATAGTCTCATGAAAAGACCGGAAAATGGATAAATCAACGTGAAATAAGCCGAAATTTGCCAGTATTTTGCATCAGATCCATTTCCCTTTCCCCTTAAGGTTTTTCTCAGCAATTTTGGAGCAATACAACAATTATATACTAATTGTAAGCCGATCTCTTCAAAGTGAAGCTTCTGACCCGCCCAGATTCCATATAAATATCCCCAATAAACCCAGCTATCGTATAACTCACATGGATTAACGCAAGAAAGCCCACATTCCGCGTCGCACAAACACTTCTTGTTTGACTTCTTGCATTGAGCGTCCTTGGTGCATGATTTCTTACAGTATTTCGGTCTTGGATTAATCAACGAATTCGGACACGTTAGCGCCAAACTGCTGCTGCTGCTACTACTCACAGCAGTCTCGAGAATCCCGAGAACGAACAGCAGAAGAAGAAGTATTCTCATTTTGTCGCGAATCAATTATTCAAAACAAATGAGGCAATAGAAACACATCGAAGCGAGCAGCGACATCCGCCGACGAGCGCACCGGCGTAAATCGAAGAAGCAAAAGCGATTCGAGCGCTAACGACTTTCGACAGCTGCGGTCATCCATCATTTTCTTTGAGAAGGTGCTTCAGGCCAATACGACTCACTATTGAGTGTGGAGATTGGAGATCTTTGGAGGGAGGTGCCGAGAGGGGAGGTGACTGGGATAAGATAACAATTGGGAGGCACGTGATTTGGGTTATGTAAACAGCACTATTTAACGGATTCAGAGTAACTGGGTCTCGCTCGCCATTTCATCGTCTCATAATTTATGGAAGACTTGGCTGTGAAACCGGGCCATAAATATCTATTTATTACGGTGATAGCAATCTTGAAGTTAACGTGTCCAATCCGTATATAACAGGGGTAACTTTCCCCCTCGCAAAAAGTTCTATCGTAAATATGAGATCCAGTCGTTCGAGCTGCTCCTTGATCGAAGCTATCCGACTCGCGCCGTCTCGTTTTCTTTGTTCGCATTGGCTATCTCGAATTACCTAAAAAGACATGTTTTTATAAACAATAATATATACAATTAGGGAAGGACTTACCGCGGCTTCTTTTGGCGTCAATCCTATCAGCTCGCATAGCAGAGAATGGGATACGACACATCCGAAATGCTCTTCCGTTTCGTCTTGCAACGCTAGATCCATTAACCATTCTCCATCCACTATTCGCAACGGCCTGATCGTCTCCTTCACAATGGCCTAAACGTCGAATTCAGCAGATTACAAACCTAAAATACCACTTACGATAATATCAAACCGTTTTGAGCCTACAGCAAATCGCATAAATTTGACAGACGCAGCGATTGTGGACAAAGATAGTTGCTTGAATTTCTGCACAAGAGGATCCTTATACAGGCTGGAAGTGGCGTTGCTATCTGAACTCATGGAAGTGGATAATGACGCAACTGAATTATTCATGCTGAATGACGTCGACGGTTTCGGCGATTCGCAATCTTCCGGAGGTTCTTGTTTGACAGGGGATAACTAAAACAGGCAAACAGTTATTTTAAAACTGCTCGCTGTCACAATACAATCATAATTTCGTCGTCAGATGGTTCCTCTTTCTTAATATTCACTTTCGGTTGGAGGAATGACTGCATGATCGTTTGAGTGGGCTTTTTCTTGTTTAATACGATCTTCTTAACACGTTGTAACGAATAATTATACATGTGAATATGGATACTGTACCTTAGCTGGTGTCTTCCACCTTTGCGACTGAGATTTAGCAGGACTAGGCTTAACAAACTCATCTTCGTCGTCTGGCCACGTAGAGGGAGAAGGCGGTCGTGGGGTAGCGGATTTCTTCGGAGGCAGGGAGGTATTTAGAATAATACTAAAATCACAATATAAATCTTAAAGTAACGATAATAATCTTACTTTGTGGTATCTTGGAATGGAACAGGTTTCGGTGGCTGTGGAGCTGGAGCGGTTCCCATGCTCTCATTTGTATTTAACGACGAATTCGGAGCACTTTTCTTAGCGGGAGGTTCGGATATTGAGTTTGCGGATGTATCCGATCTCCTCATCATTTCTTCCTGGTCTCGTTTGACCTTATCGAGCTGTTCGGGAGACAAAAACAAAGAAAGGTCGTCGTTGTTGAAGGAATCGTCGAGCGGTGGCGTCTCAGGCACGGTTTCGTTGTATTCGTCTTCAATTAAAGTCTCCAGCGCTTCTAAAAATAATTCAATTAAAGTTAAATAAATTTAAAAAATGACTCGGGTCACCTTCTTGCCGTGGAAAGTCATCATTGCTGAAGTCATCGTCAATCTGTAACACCAATTCCAGCGATTCTTCCTCAGACGGTGGTACTGCGTTACTTGGATAAGCACTGCTTCCTGCTCCTAAACTACAAACCATTGTATGTTCACCAGAATCGCTGCATACCTAATGGCGAACTTGTCAATATAATCGGGTTTGCAGCACACGATCCAAATGTGTAACTTTTCGGAGCAGCAACCGTACGATTTTCTGATCTGCTCAGATTCATCTCTGCAGGAACGACTCGAGAAGTTGGAGGGCTTATTGTTCTTGTAGAAGGGGGATTCGACGGTTCGGGTTCGGGATGCACTGGCTCCGGCAAATGATGTGCTGATTCTTGGCCGACTACATTTACGACGTTTAGCTTCTTATTGAGCTTCCTCGCCAGGATATGAGTATGTAAATGTATGGAAAACAGTTTAGCCACTTGACCTCCTAGTTTCTGGCAATTATTCGGTTTCAACATGAGGATTCCCCTTCTGCAGTCAATTCCTTGGGTGAAATGAAGCTGAAAACGCAATTTTCAAGATGTTTAATTTCAGTTATCGTCTCACTTTTGATCCAGGAAATATTGTAGGCTTCAACCAAGGAATCGGCTCAAATTCTATCGCTTCAATTGACGATTCTCCGTCCGACAGCTTAAGCTTTAACATTCGCCGTATTTTCTAAAAAATCCATTTTACACAATAACCCAAAGTCGTCGCTATTCCCACCGGCTCGTACTTGTTCGTTTCTTCCTTCTCAGAAGCCGGTGTGGAGGAGAATTCTGCGTTATCTGTGCTACCGACCGTGCATTTCTTCAATTGCGTTAACGCGGGCACAGCGATATCAATACATTCCATAACCTAAAACGCATTTAACCGTATGTATGAATATGAGGTGGGCGCTTACCTGCAACACACAGTTGCCTTCGAATCGGAAGTGATTATTATGAACTGGTCGGAGAGTGGGATAAGTTGTGTTCGACAGGTCGGCATATCTCCATTGTTCGAAGACGAGTGCACAGATGGCGTCGAGGCTTATGGGACTCTGAAATAACATATTAAAGTTGGGAAATCGATAGAAAATGGATCGCCTTGATCTAATTAGCAATTCAGAAGCCATCATTATGCATTGAAAATCCAAAACAAAACAAAGCAAAAAAAGCTTGGGGCTGTTCAGGCTTCAACGCAGTATGAAATTAGTAATTCAGAAGCCACAGAAAATGCGAGAAAGAACCAAAAATGAAACAATAACTTACAGCTTTCGCATCCAAATATTCCAAAACAGCATCGAACCATTCGGGCTTCAGCGCGATGTGACGCTCCAAGAAGTAATCATAGACGAGATCCTTGAATTCTCCAGCAGAAGCGGGTGCCATTTAAAAGTCGATTTCTGAAAGAAAACGAAGAAAAATGAGTAAAAAAGGTCGAAAAAAAGGAAAGAAATAATATTACGACGATTCGAGTAGAGCGGTTTCGCGCACTGAGGCTCCTGCAACGATTGATCTTTCGCTTCTTATCTCGTTCATCAAAATGAGCGATTTTATCGTAATGACCGTAACAAAAAGGATTCCAACAATGTGACTTCAGAAATGCGTCTTTGTTAAATTTTAATACTCTTTCGTCTACTTGAAGCTAAAATGATCAGCTGGTGTGGTCAGTGCATAAATAACGACACAAAATTATTGAATGTGACGTGACACTAATTAGGGTATAATGTAGCTACTTTAGAAAGTAATCCACGGTTTACGCATTGAAACAGGCAAACTAATCATCACGCATGGCTACATTGTAGATAAACGTCACTCTCATTGCCTCCCCTATTTAATGAACCTTCACAGAGTCTATTCATTCTTCTGCCTTCTTCAGTCTTCAGTATCATGCACGTGCTGCTCCTTCTCGGTGGATTCACCCTTCTCTCGCTTACCTCAGCTGAATCTCTAAGCTGTTATCAAGGCGCCCATCTTGACGAGCACTTCATCGATGACTTCTACAACCTGACAAAGATCACTCTCCGAAATGAGCCCTTTGCTGACGCTCTATGTCTCAATCCTTCTGCGCAATACTGCACTCAAATGACTGGTAAGTCGAACTAGCAAAATTTCAAAAATTCCTTTATTTTTAAGTCGGACATAATGTGATTCGATCGTGTTCGGACGATTGGCTGACTATGATGTTGACCATGCAATGTGATATTCAGGTATACTGTAAGTGGATCGTTTCAAAGGTTTCAAGTCATTTTTAGGATATCAGCGGATGCGTAAACTGGGCAAATCCTCTGTTCGGAAATGTTAAAACGCAGCTGTGCTGTTGCAAAACAAATAATTGTAACATCAACATGGGAACAAACAATTCAGCTTGAATCTGATATTTTAGGGAGCTATCAGTCCTAGTTGTACTGTGTTTTAAAGGAATAAACGTTAATAACACCAATTAGAGTACACTTGGTGTTTGATCGGATCAAATGACATTAGGCAATTAATTTGAGAGATTTTACATAGATATCCACTCTGAACTTGAGTATATTGTTGGATTGAGCACTCGTTAATATTAGTATGACCCTTGAACAATTGCAAAACGTTTATTAGGTGTTTAGAAGTGAAGAGATCATCAAGCGTAACCTATTTTTTCTTTGCGCACTTTTGTCACATAAAAGTGACCTAATCGGAAGGAAGTTTCAATTAGTTCAAATGATTGCGGCGGTCCGTATTTTCAGTCTTTTTCTGTTGGCAACCACTCATGGTTGCATGAGAATGCGACCTACCGATCCAACTGATATGCCGGCTACTTCAACTATTCCTTCTGTCACTACAACAGGTACTGATCCGCCGGTCACTTCAACTACTTCTCCGATCACTACAACAGGTATCCTATCCCTAGCTGTTTTAGAAGACACCTTTGCCTGCTTTAGGGCCTCTTGAAACAACTACTCAAGTCGACGAATGTAAACCAACCCCTTCTCAAGTCAAATTCTTTGTTTCGAAAGATGCAAAGTTTAACGGTGTTTTACACGGAGCTGTTCCTCCTGTAGCCTGTAGGTTTCTAAACAAAATATGCCTGATTTTGAAGGGGATTTAGCCAAATGTCCGTCATGTGCAGCAGGACAAGAGAATATCTACCCAGACAGTGGATTAACATTGCCTATGGGGGTACCAAGCGCAAAATCGATTGGATCGATTGGCGATAATTGCCCTAACATGTGCATAAAAGATGTCGACGGTAACAATTACATGAAAGCGAAAGGCACTTCAATCACTTTACATCCGTACTGTAACAGTAGGTTAATTAGTGAAGATTCCTAAACATTTTGACCTTTAGATGGGCAATGCTTTGTGTACGTCTTCTTAAATAGTGGCGAACTGACGCCCATGGGCCAAGGAAAGGTGTACAATTTTGATTCACAGTATAAGAGTCTTACAAGTGAGAATTTCCATCCGGTTACTGTTGATGGTGTTTATATGAAAGCGAATGCCTTGGGATGTTCAGGTTGTCCTGTTGCTACCTGCTAATTAATAAGTTCTAATAAATCTCTTCCTAGTAATGCGTTTACACCTTAGCTATGCGATTCTCTTTGAAAACATTGCTTTTGTAGATATTTAAACAACAAAATCGAAACACTGTATTCATTTGAACACCATCGTGCTTTGAACCATGTCCGCCTTTGCCAACGCTCCCGTCGACGCCAAGAATCTCTATGTCAAGCATACGGGAGACATGACCAATGAGGACCTACAGGACATTTTTGGTCGGTTCGGACAGATCGCTTCGTCGATCGTCATCAAAACCCGCGATGGACAATCCAAGGGCTACGGATTCGTAGCGTTTGAAAACGAAGAAGACGCCGCAGCGGCTCTGAAAGCATTGCACTTCAAGATGTACGCACGTGGAAGTGCAAGCCCACTTGTTGTCGCACATGCTCAATTGAAAGAACCGCGGAGCCCAAGAAGAGCCGGCGGACCCGCTATTCGAGGACCAGTAAAGCTTTTCATGAAAAACCTTCATGAATCGGTTGATGAAAGCAAGCTGGTAGAAGTATTTGCTCGATTCGGCGAGATCATGGATGTAAATGTTCGACGCCATCCAAGTGGCATCTCAAAGCGTCAAGGACACATTGTGTTCCGTAAAGGAAAGGATGCTCAACGAGCGCTGAACGAGATGAACGGCCGGGACATATGCGGATGCTTCATCTACTTGGAATTCGCCGTGGATCACGTCGAACAACCTTTTCCCGTTATTCCGGGCACGTTCCCCACAATGCCGCCTACCTATCACCAGGGAATGATGATGCCTCCACAAATGATGTACCCGATGCCAATG
>KI640187.1:919-20601 GCA_000505645.1 Steinernema monticolum
ACATCCGAGAAAGCATGTCTGGAAATGTCGCGATCGTAACTAGACAAACGACGGTTTGCTGGTCAAAGAAACCATGTGTAGACAAGTGGAAACGAAAGATTATTTATTTAAATTAAATTAATTGATCAATTAGATGAACATCTCCGAAACACCTTGATCTCCGTCACCCTCGCCGTTGCCTTCCACTTCGTCGACGTCGATCTTCACATCGTCAAGATTGCTGCTGCTGAACGCGACATCGACTTCCATCGGCTTCGGAGATTCACGGTGGATTTCCTCCTCATTAAGTTCCAAAAGCTGACAAGACGAAACGATTTCGGATTCGGAACTCTGCTGAGTCCACTCTGACATTTCGGATTCGCAATCGCTGAATTCGATTTCGCTGCATTCGCTGAACGTCATGACCACTTCGTCGGATTCTTCGCGCGGATTCACAAGACGAGTCAGATCGCATCGTGCTCGGAGCAATTCCAACGAATCCACAAATTCCAACGGAGCAACTGAAACAATATTTTAAACGAGTGCAGTTTGAAGAAACCAGATACTTGCAGTCCGGCAGCTCACATCCGACATTTCCTCGACGTCTTTCAAATTCGCATCCTCACAGAGCATTTCAAAGTTCATGTCGACATCAGAGAGCGCTCCGTACGAGGCGACTGTAAGCGAGCACGTCGAAGCTGTTGTAAACGAGCTTCCCGACCAAGAAGCTTCCTCATTCTCCATCGTAAGCGCGGGCAGCTGATTCGTAATCGAAGTAAACTCACAAATGAGTCTTTGGCGAGACTGTACAGAAGACATGAAGCGTTTAGACGTCTGTTTAGACACCACATTGAAGCATCAAAGTCTCTTGAATCTACCGAGTTTATCGAAGACACTTTTTATTGGACAATTGAAAGACACAACATTAAAAGAGAACATTTAATGATGTCCAAGACCCGTTCCGTACTTGTAATCGTCTCCGTGCTGATCTTGATGGTGCCCTTGTCCGTGCTTCTCGTGTCCGTACTCTCCAACCTTGTGTCCTCCTTCTTGCTGTTCGTATCCCTTACCGTAGTATCCCTTAGCGCCTCCGGCCTTCTCGTACTCAGCGTGCTTGCCAGAGTGGTCCTTGGCGCCTTCATGGTGTCCCTTAGCAAATCCGTCTCCGTGGGCGTCCTTGGACTCGTGCTGTTTCTTGCTCTCATGGTCGTATCCTTCAGAACCGAAGTATCCCTTGCTGTAGTATCCTTCGGGACCGTTTCCTTGGCTGTAGTACGAGTACTTCTTGAATCCGTCGGCGTCTTGGGCTTCGCGGTCTCCGTGCTCTCCAGCGGCGTGCTTGTGGCCCTTGTCAGCGGCGGCTTTGTAGTAGTTGGAGCCGTCGTCGTAGCCATGCTTACCGTAGTCGTGCCCGGCGTGCTCATAGTCACCGTTGTAATGACCGTGCTCGCCCGACTTCCATCCGTACTTCTTACCCTCTCCAGCTTTGTCGTAGTGACCGTACTTTTCGGCTTCGGAGCCGTAGTGGTCACCCTGGTGGTACTCAGAGCCGGGGTGGTAGTCGTCGTAGCCGTAAGGGTGGGCTAGACAAGCTACGGAAACTGCCAGAAGGAGGAGGGTGGTTGAGGCGAAGGAAGAAAACATTGGAGGATGTTGCTCGATGTGCGAGACGATGATGTTATTGAGGGAGAGCGAGGGCTTATATAAGTGCGCAAGTAGGTCAATGTGTTCGACGCTAACGCTGGAAGGAGGGAATCCGGATTCGCATTCCAATATGCAAAGAACATTTTCGTGAGAAGGCGCTCATTAATGTTGTTTAGTCGACCTTGTCGGCGACATTTTTGTGCATACTGTACGGATGGACCGAACATAAAAGTTGCCTTTTATGCACTGCTTTTTTCATTCGAATATAAGATCATAACCTTTGCAAATCGGAAAGTTTCGCATCCATTTTAGAAAATCTATCTGCTATGCTATCTACAGTATCTCGCATGTTGGTGATGAGTTCTTTCGTGTCTTCTTCGCAATCCATTTCGTCGCATTTCAACATATAAAAGTCTTTGTCAAAACCCTAAATGGAAACCCTTTTGATTTACAAATAATCAGATATGTACTTTTGAATCGTCGGGTTTCTCGTTGACTTTCAACCTCTTGTCGCTGTCAAACGGATAACGTTTCTTTACTGGATACAAATTACAAATTGTACATTCTTTATTGTGTCGAAGACCTGCAAAACATAAATTAAAACCGTAAGAACAAACAACAAGTTAATTACCTCCCAATCGTGAAGTGCCCGCTCCAGTGACAGAAATCAATGAAAACTTTCCCATCGTTAAAGGAACAATTTCGGTGAAATAAATTTCAATCCAAATGCTCTGATTAACAAAATACTTATAGCGATAACCCAACGGCGTCGTTTCGTTCGCACCAGGAAGTCTATCACATCGTAGAAATGGATTATCTTCAGGAAGCGGCACTAGTTTCTGGTTGCAAAATCTAAATTCATGATTCAATTCGTTAATTGCAACCGGAAATCAACTCACTTATCCCTCTCTGAACCCTTCAGACAAACAACGATCGTTACGTAGTGCGCTGAGTAGTTACAGTAGTAATCGCTAAAGTACAAATTCATAAGTTCAGGATTGAGGAGGTGGAATGCAGGAACGATCATTCGAACTTCGCCAAACGGAGAGGATTCTGGAATGGAGCCGTCTGGAGAGAGGCGAGCTGAGAAGAACAGTCCTAAAGCGGGTTATTCATGGAGAAACGGATAATCAAACAATAAACCGTGAATAGCTCCGTTGATTGGAGAAGCAGCCTGGCCATTGTCGTCTTTGATGTAAGGGTTCATTAATGCGTTGTTTTCGTTCTGTACCGAGTCAAAATAGAGCTTTGGTTTACATCGATAGAGCGCCAGAAATGGACGTGGAGAGTCGCGGTTGTTGGCCACGGCTTTCTCGTACATTTTTTGCATTTCATCTTTGTTAAACACTGAAATCAACGAAGAGTAAATTTATTTCAGTGTAGGCGTCCCATGACGGTTTGAACCGTCCTACGAATTTATTGGCGTTCCTTAGAGATTCTCTATTAGGTGTTTCTCAAAAATCCCTTTTCACTACATGAAACTCCAGGAACTGCTTCAACCGGAATTTTCCAATCCACAAAGGCTCTAAGCGACTCATTCTGTTCCTGACCAGGGATGGGCGGAAGTGCAAAATAAAACTTCCGATAACGGAACACGGAATACGGATGTGCCAGAAACACCGGAATGCTCGGAATGCGGAACACAGAATCGGAATTCCGCCCATCCTTCTTCCTGACTGAATACCGCCGATATTCCTCAAGAGATCCGATCATTTTGACGCGCCTTAAAAGCTTTTAATTCAAGTAAAAGTTCAATTTTTGTGCAAAAAAATAACACTTTTAACGCTCCAAAAACAATTTTAAATGGGCTACTACGCGTGACAGTTTAATCCGCCATGGGACGCTTACAATGTAATCTAACCGCACATCTCGGTTAGAAAGCAAATTCAGTGGAAATCAAGAAATATCGGAAAAACTAACCTGCTTTAAAGGAATCCTTTCCTCTCGCTAGCACATCGTCGACATCAGCAACACAGGTGACCTGAACTGCGTAGAACTCACCAGGAACTGTCGCTATTTTATGGAATTTCCTCGTGAACGGCACATGAACCAGTTTGAAATCATCTCTCCAACGTATTTCCACCTTGTAATACAGCTTCTTAAAGTCTAAAATCATAAATATTCATTAAAACAATCGAGAATTAATCGCTTACTTCTGCAGTTCTCTTCGGAAATCAGCTGATTGTGACGCCATCGAACAGTGCACTCCACAGCGCTGATGTCGTATTCGAAGGAGATTGCGGGGATGAATTCGAAATTCGGACCCGTTGGGAAGGAGTACGAAGCGCCATGGTTGAGGAACGGAGTTGAAGACGGCTTCTGCTCAAAGTTGTACATATCACGCGATAAACAACGGGGTTTCCTGAAAAAACGTGTGAAATGTATAACTCAGAAAGGTTCGGTTGTTGTTTTTATTGATCGCAAACAGAAAGTTTTGCGAAACGTCGTTTTGGAATGATTCTTTTCCACTTCCACTTTTCTCGGCTAAATCGCTGTAGCTCTGGCGAATTACAACAATTCGGGGTAGGGGAACATGCAACAGCCTTCAGATTTGCACGAAAATCCCTTCAATTATGCATTTACAGTAGTATATATTAATGTGTACTGTAGCGTAAATACCGTAATTGCTATCTATTCCATATAAACTGTATCAGTGAATCCTTTTCACAGGAAAAGCGTGACTAAATTCTTATCGAGAGTAGATTCTCAATTCACCGAACAGTTGAAGTATTCGTTGGATTTTGTATTTGAATGAAATTCTGTCATTTTTTGGGTTTCTGTTTCGGTCGAATTCACCATTAATTTAGAGGGCATACGGACGATTTGAACCACATATAAAACTAACGTAAATATACATGTTTTGACTGCTTTAGAGCCGTAATTGCGCATTATTGCTTATTACATATATTGAATTGTATCCAAAAATTGCACCTACGTGCGTTAATATTTCTTAATATGCTCCAAAGATTCGCTAGGATTGTCGGGGGTTTAAATCTTAACACAAATGCTCGCCCGCGTCTATCAATTTATGGTCAACAGTCAATAGTCTTGGAGGATACTTGGAGCGTTTCGAAGCGTCCAGTGAATTGGTTCTTGGTTCCATTAAATTAGATTGTTTTCAGAATGGCGACTGTCGGAAAGATCCAAGCTTTCCTGGCGTGGATGGAACAGCAAAATGTCAACATTGACAATATCGAGTTAAGGAATCTTCCGGAGATCGACGGGAACGGAATCTTCGCGAAGAAGAATGTAAACGCTGATGAGATTGTCCTGGAGGTATGTGCATCCATCTATTAGCTATTACTCATCGTTGAACTTTGATTAAGGTGCCATTTAACGTCCTGATCACCACATCGACTGTTCTCAATAACGAGGACACTGCTGAGATTATTAAAAGGTTTGTCTTTGTTTAATTTTTGCTCGCGAAATGGAGAAACGATTTTATTACGACGCTTTAATTTAATTTAATTCTTGTTTCAGCTCTCCTGTCATGTTCACGCCGTCAGAAGCTCTCGCTTTGTTCTTTCTCGTCGAGCAAGCCAAACCAGATTCGACATACCGTCCATATCTCGACCTTCTACCTCAGACGTTCACCACACCGCTAGCCCTCAAATGCACATTCAAGGATGGTGATCTACCAACTGGTAACCGGGAACGTTGGCTAGAACAACTTGAAGAAATCAGTGTATTGACCTCTAAGGTGAGTCAACCTCTTTTTGTTGTTTTATTTTAAACAATTTTTGTAAATAGTTGCAACACGCGCTCCCCAGCGTTACGGACGAGGACATCCGATGGGCGTGGAACGTAGTGAACACACGATGTATCCACGTCGAAGATCTACCGTTGAGCGAGGAGTTCAACAACACGAAGGGAGATATTGTGGCAATCATTCCTTTGGTGGACATGTTCAACCACACGAGCGGGAATATGAGTTGCCAGCCACGCCTTAGGAAGAAAAAGGATATCTACGAAGTCATCAGTTCCAAGATGCTCATCGGTGGAGAGGAACTGTTCTTCAATTATGGAACCCACGGAAATGACAAACTCTGGTTGGAATATGGATTCACAGTGCCGAATAACCCGATGAACACTGTACCCATTACTATTGGTAAGATCTATATTTTAAAAGCAATAATTAGTCTTGTTCTTCAGAATTATTTGAGCTTCTTGCTGCATCAGTCGCACCGTCGAATTTGCTAGCTCCTAATCCAAATGTTAAAGCGTTTCCTAACGAAATAAAGAAATTTTTACGCGAAGCTAATTGTGCCTGCACGATTTTCAGCAGTACGGAGGGACTGAGCACCGCCTTCAAGACAAATGTGAGGATACTCTTTTTGGGGAGACATCAGTAGTACGTTTTTTTCTACCATTTATCCGGTCTTATAGTCCACTTTCAGTTACAACTGGCATCGAGTTATCTACGGTGGACTGAGCGATGAGTTAAACAAGAATATTTCCGATATGTGCCAGAAGATTGCGGAGAAGCTGCGCGATATGTTGGAACGTCGACGAGCAGCGGCCTCAGAACACACGAAATTCTTGTGGAATGATCAGTTGGACATTTTAAATGTTGTCATAAGTCGAGAAAACCATTTCATCGACTTTCTAAGCTAGATACGTGTATATGTTTAATACGAATTTGGATTTGTTTGAAAAAATTATATGATTGCATTTAAATTGTTGTTTATTATTATTCGGTTGGCATGCTTCCTCGTTGAATGACATCTATAACACTATAGAAGGGGTGATTTAAATTGAAGAACTGCATGAGCACGAGACAATTCGATTTGAATATGACGGCCTTCAGCGGTTCGTCCTCCTCACGATAAAATGGAGAAGCAGAATATTCGGTTCCAGCGTATTCGAAATGCACGCGACTGAATGGTCTCTTCTCCAAACTGCTCAGCACTTCTGAATTCTCCTCGAAGCGGAATTCGCGCGTCATGTCGATGTGCAATTCAGGACGGTAGGACATTGAGTAAATGATGTCGACGAATTTCTTGAAGGAGCAATTCAAACGCGTGTTCGCGCGGCTAGGCTTGTTGCTGATGATGACTTCGGTGACCCGGAAGTGAGGGAATTCGGACAGATTCCTCACTGAATCCATGGAGAGGAAGAGAAGCGAACCGGACAATGGCTGAAACGTATACATCCATCTGATTCCATCGTTCGATTGAAGGTGAACTTTCATCGATGTCCGTTTGGCGTAATCTTGGAAGGCAGACGTCCACTGGGCGTCATTGAATTTGACTGCCTCAGGCCATTCTTCGACAACCGCGATTACTGCACGTCGAAATAGGAAGGGTACTGTATCCATCGTGCTTTCTGGAATATGGAAGCACTGAAACCAGCAAAGTCAGATCAGCGAGAAAGAAGGGAAAATCGTTCTGCCCGCGCGATATTGATTGCGAGGCAAGGCACTGCAGATTACTGTCAAAGTGTGAAAGTGACCATAGGACATCGAGGGTTGGAGTTGAGATAACAAGCACTTACAATCCAATTGTAATATCATGAGATTTCGGCAAACTTGCTGTTCACTTTCAATTTCAAAAGGCAAATTTCAAGTATTAAGCCGGAGGATGTACATTATTAGTCGCGTTTTGGCTGAATCGTTCGTTTTTTCGCGCAAATCTGAATGTTGCTGCATGTTTCCTTTTCTTGAATTGTTCTAAATCGTGCAAAAAAAATCAAAATGCAGCAGCGATTTATCCAAGTCTCGACTGGTACTGTTCAACCACCGGCTTAATTCCCTCTGCTCGCACATGAGAAAACCTAGACGCTTTTTGATTTCTGATTTAGTATCAGCGACTGTGAAGTGGGGGGTTTCCAAAGTTTCAGGATATATCGAGTTGACCTTTAATCGCTTTAAAGCCTTCATTCCACCTATCTGATGTCTACAAGATTACGATCAGAGTCAATTGAGGGAGCGTATGTAAGGCAATGCACGGCGACTCATTCCAATTTAGGTTATCGGTGGGGTGATCTACAAGCGAGCATCTGTCGAGAACCCATTTGCGTTTCCTTTCGAATCGATGATGCCGTTCCCGACGTCGATCTCGCGCGATGTCTTCTACCACTGGCTCCTCAACGTCAGCTCTTCGTTCATGATCTCCGCGGCCCACAATACGCTCTACTTCGTACTGGACTTCCGAGTGCCCGTCTTCCACTTCATGCACCACGTCTTCACGTTCGGATTCCTCGTCCTCACGAGTCTAGCAGGGCATTTCCCCCACTCGCTGCCTAAACCCACCGCTCTGATCGCCCCCGTGGGACTCCAATGCGTGATCACTCTGTTGACCGCAGTCGTGCACTCGTCGAATCGCATCGGAAGTCTCTATCTGTTGAGGTGGGTGGCCCTTGTGTTTTTCAGCTCATTTTTGACGGCTTCAGACTGACGGACGTGTTTTCAACTCTTGCGGTGTTCAAGTTCCTCCCTTCCGCAAGCGATCATTTCCCTCGATGGGGTCTAATGGTGAGTGAACATACGTCAGGCAGTCAAGCAGCTCCCTCGAGCGATAATATTTACCGGAAATGCGGCGTTTCTTGATTTCTTATCACTCTGCAAAACTTGTCGACGGGCGGACGGAAGGACAAACGGTCGTTTCCTCGGCGCTCGGGGTGTAAAGTTATCCATCCCGATCCCGATCACAGAGCTTCGCATAGCCAAAGCCACGCCGATGTCGATACGACGATGCGAAGGAGATCGTTTGGCGACAGCCGCACTTCGTCAAAACACACCTACTCACCCACTCATTCATTCATCCCTCGCTTCTTCTTCTTCACCGCTCTCGATCGACAACGCGATTTGATTCCTCTTCTTCACACCAAATCAAAGCGCCATATGATCGGATCGTTGTGGGAGGCGATGATTAGTCTCGGCTAGAAAAAGATAACACACATAAAGTAGTCTATATACCGTAGTCCGAGGACAAAGAGGAAGAGGTTGTTTGTTGTGGTTCAGAAGGTGATTAGTGTATGCAAACATCAGAGGTAACTTTACACTGAAATGGAGATTCGGGACGAATAAATCACGACGGAGTGTAATCGAGAAGATGGCGATAAGGAAATCAAGTGGTTCAAGTGAACAAAACCTTCTGAAGTGCAAATAATGGATATGAAACGATATAAATTAACCATTTTAACATTTCCAGCTAACCAAGAGTTCACTTAGAAGAAGAAAAACGTGTTTTAGGGCTCAGAATTAACATTTACTGCCTTCTGAACCATTAAGTGCTCCAACGGTTGTAACTTTCAGATTCCCCTTAGCATCGGAGCTTCTCTGAGTTGGTTGGAGTTGGGAAACCTCGAATACGACAAACTCGGTCTTCTCCTTTCTCCCATCCTTGGCTTCCTTCGAGGCATCTTCCTGATCTCCATGCAGCAGGCGTATCGTCAAAGCGGAGCTACGAGCAGCGTCCAGTTTTCGACTTACTTCACAGCAGCGGTTTCGGCACTTCTCTTCATTCCCGCGACCATTTCCTATAGTCTCACTGAAGTGAAAGCCGATGCATCGTGGGAATCGATTGATTATGTAAGTGCGCGTACTGACGTCATGTACTGAGTGGAAACATCTGAAAACAAGAAAAAAAAGATCTGTTCTCTTCGAAAGTTCATTTCAAAAGACGTTTTTGGCTTTGATTTTCACATTTCGCATATTTTCTCTCTGAAATGTCATTTCACATCGCTATGCGTTCGAACACAACTGTTTTCGTTCCCTTCTCACCTTACCACCTTTTGTTCAAACTTCGCGAAGCCTCAACAACGCAAAAAACGTAACAATTGTTTATTTGAGCTTTCTACACTCGTTTCAAGCTTCAAGAACACCATTTTAGACACTGATCGGACTGAGCTTCTTCTTCATGATCTGCTACAAGTACTCGGAACTCTTCCTCACCCTCAACCTCGACGCCCGTTTAGTCCTTGCCGCAGAACAGACCAAATTCTTTATGGCAAGCATCGGTCAATGGTTCCTTCAGAATATGGCACACGCTACCGTATTCTCCTTCTGTGGAAAGATGCTCTTTGTGTCGTCGTTGATGAGATTGATCTCGAGATATTGCTTCCATAGTTCGAGAGATCCTCCCAGGAAGGTCATGCAACAGTGAATAAAACTATTGTGCTGTGGAGTACGGTAGCTCGCACATCTTTTTCAAGGTCTTTAATAAAATGAGTTTTTCAAATTCTGTATTTTCGTTTTGTGACGCATAAAATGAATTTCGGGCTCCTGCCACGAAAGTTAAAAGACTAACAAAAGTATGCATATATGGTACTCATTTTGAAGCGCTCAATGAGATAATATCAACTATATAGAAGAGAATATTTTCTATAGTAATCCTTTATAGATTTAACAAACATCTTGTTTAGATCGTGTAATTTCAGCTTAAGTTATATCAAGACATATCAATGAGCTTTTGGTTACGGTAGAAACCCACGGGAGGTCTCAGGCTCTGATTAGTTAACCTCTCAACGTGGTCTTGAAACGATGATTGATTAGCGCATTCCTCCTGTCCACCTCGTTTTTGTACTTCAATCTTTCGTCACTGTTCTCTTCGCTCGATCGTAAAGCGATGCAACAGTAAAAGTCGAATTGTTGTGTGAATTAATTAAATGCTCGGCTGTCCCACACACACCAATAGCGCCCCTCCGGCATGGCGCCGCCACCGGAGGCCATTGGCTCCACAGGTGGTGGCGGAGCGAGTGTTTTTCGTCATTGAGGGGCCGGGCCCCGGCGTCTTTAAGAGAATGCGGGGGAATGCCGTCCGGACGGGAGTGCCTATTATTAGGAGTGCGAAGGGGAAAGCGGCGATAGTTCGGAAAAGCCGGCTGGTCGTTTCGGCGGCGCCCTCGAGCCCTCAGGGCCTCTTCTCCTCATTCGTTGTTTGCTGCTCTCCCTCTCGGTGCTCTCCCTCTGTTGTAAATCGCCTCGGGAGTGAGGAGATAAGGATTAGGGACGCATAGCTCTTATGCAGTCGGTTCGTTTGCGTCTCGTGTGGGTGATTCTTCGCTTTTCGGCAGGAATTTGCGTTTTGGATACTGTAGATTCGATAGTTTGAGTGTTTAAGGCGTCTTAAAGGCTTCAACCAGCTGTTTAAATTGGTGTATGAAGCCGTTTAAAACAATTTTGAATTTGAACTTTAAAAAGGGTGAAGGGGATACTGTAGCTTGAAGCCTCTGGATTGTCAACCATTTCTTGACAGGGTTTTCGTGGTAGGACCTAAAAATTTCTCTCAACGAGCTTTTCCTGATCCCTGAGTTTAAATGATCGTCTAAATTGTTAAAACTGTTCAATTTTGGGCTACGGTATCATAGCCAATCGCGAAGTCCGTGATCGTGCCATTTCTGTGTTCCTTTCACCTTCTAAACTCCTTCTTTCAGGTTTAATCATGCCGGCCGCCGCAGTCAACCCCGATACCGAAGCCGTCGAAGGTCGGTTTGTTTGCTTTCGTATTTAAGCGATTATTACAAACTTATCCTCCAACAAACTTCACCCCTCCGACCCCGATCGACGCGTAAACAACGTTTTGACGTTTTGAAAGCCCCGCAAACACTCAAAACAAGCGCTTCTCCACGTTATGTCCCCCGGATCACCCTCGGAATCGCGTCTAAATGCCAAATGTTCTGCAACATACCTTCGCACAAACACTGTTACAACGTTCTGTTGCAAGGATTATTGCCATCATCCTGAAGAAGCAGCGCCCTATCGTCCCACGGGAGCCCCACGTAGGTAGGATGCGCGGGCAAACAAAAAGCGTCCTCGCGCACTTCGAAGCTCCCGATCGACTCAACTGTCAGCAGTCGCCGTTATCGTCCTCCCTGTCTGTCTGTCACTGAGATACCGCGCACTCCAATCTTATAGTCTATTCTCCAATCCCTCTAAGTGAAATATTTCCCTAAAATGCTCCAGCAAACCCAGCAGCATCAACAGCAGCAGCGTCATGTGGTGCACGAAGCCGCGCAGATCACCTCGACCCTCAAGCGAATCCACAATCATCTGCCGTCCTACTACTACCCCACGAGCTTCTCAAACTCCCCCAATCACCCCCTTAGTCCTCGGCAAGCGCAGGCCATCGAACGACAATCGCCCGCACGAACGGCACTTCCTCAACAAGGCGAACGATACGGGAATTACCCCGAATTCACGAATGGATACGCGGAACCCGCCATAAGAGGTCCCGAAGTGAACGGAGATGTTGGGAGACCGAGTGTCCCACCCACGCCGACATCTACTCCTGTTAGGATGGTTTATGGTATATAGAAATATGAATTTGTTTTTAAAAGGAGAATTTTGGGTTACGGTAGCTTAGACTAAATGTCCTGAAGAGAATGAGCTCTTATACGGTAAGGGGCCGTTAATTTAACGCAAAAGCGTTAAATTTCATTATTTCCCATTCCCTCGCTATTGACAGAGAGAAACGTTTCCCTCGTCATTAAATTAGTGCTTTTGGGTTACGGTAGTTTTGGGGAGCATTGCCTTCTGAAGCATCCGCTTGCCCATATCGCCGTCCGTACCCCCTCGCTATTGACAGTAGTATCTGGACAAGTGAGAAACGTTTCTCTTCTGGTACACAATCAAAACAAACACCTTCTTCTTCTTCGTTTATTTACTTGTTAACGATCGTTTTGCGCTTTGCAGAGCAGCAAGTGGAGCAGCCCAATGCCACCATGGAGACAAAGGTCACCGGCCAGGGACAGCCGAAACGCGTTGGACGATGGAGTCTCGCGCAACTCCGTCAGACCGACGGAATCATTCCCTCGCAAGCCGGTTGGAACAAGGGAGATTCGCAGAAGTTGATGACCAACTTCGGTACTCCTCGTAACACCGCCACTCGCGTCAAGGCCGAGAATTTGCAGGTAATCTTTTTGCACGAAAAGTCGCGTTTGGAGGGTTTTGTCAACAGAGCGTACAAGGATAACAAACAAAAGACTGGATTTATAGTAATTTACAGAGACTAAGGGTCAAAGAAACATTTCAGACATGCAGACAGGATTGTCGTGGTAGGACCTGAACGCTGCTCTTAATGAGTTTGTTCCTGACTTGCCACGTTTATCAAATCACAAGAAGATTTTTCCGTTTACATAAAAAATAAATTTAAGCCTAACAATAAGTCTTAAGTCCTTCTTTCGAATTCTAAGGCAAAGACATTGTTGGGAGGGGGTTTCGTGGTAGGACCTAAACACTTTTGCAAAGAAATCTCATAAATCGTAAAACGACGATTGCAATCTTCAAATAAATTATCTTGTTTTGACGATTTCTTTCCGCCTTACAACAGCTGACTGATCTCTCAACGAGCTCTCCCTGACTGATCACGTTCATCAATCCAACAGCTGACTGAGTCCGCTCAAAGTAGCCTCAGCACAAGTCCAAATTGTCGAAAAGCTTAATTTCTTTCTAATTCTAAGCCAACCTTGGAACAAACAACTGTTAGGCGAAAGCAGGTCATGTGCAACAGAACAAACAAATCACAAAAAATTCCGAAAATCGTCGCGAAAAACTCTCCAACGCGCGTTAATCTCCACATGTCGGAACGCAATAATCCGCTTTGTAAACACCGTAAACTTCAATTCTCTCGCGATTTCAGGAAATCCCCGAAGACATTCTAAACCGAACACATGGAGAAGTTCGTCTCCAATCCGGAACCAACAAGTACGCCTCCCAGCGCGGTATGGTCAACTTCGGTACCGGTCGTGACGTGTGCCGTGAGGGTGTTAGTGTCAACCAGCTCCCTTCTGACTTGCAGGTAAGAGACGGAACTTGATCTATAAACCACAACACGTCGAATCAAATACTTTAATTGGTGCCAAACAACAGGTTTCATGGTCCTGAGTGGAATGAGTACCAACATGATCACTTTTTGAAAAGTAAATTTTCGTGGCAGGACCACTAAAACACAAAAACAAAACAGTGAAAAACTCTTTGAGCTGATCACTTTACGGCAGATAAAAGCTCTTTCTACCGTACTCTGGCCGCCATAAACCAAACGTCACAAATCAATTCCAAACAGGTCGTAATTTGCGATTTTTTGGTTCAGTAAATCGGAAATTATGACAAATCACTTTCCCGCCAAATCCCCCCGTTCCCCTCTCCGTCTGCAACTTTCCCGTTTCGCCACTTTAACGCCTCCAAACACAATCATCACCCCAATACGAACTCGTCGCACAGTCGACTGCTTCGCTTGTGCAAATATGTATTCAGTTAGGTCGACGAGAAAAAACCAAACAACCGCCTCGGGACGCGCATGCTACGTCGTCGTTTCCATCCGCGTTTGCGCAATGGATTACCGCAATTGTAACTCACCCAACCACCCGACGACGACCGAAGTGCTCCAAGCGGGCCCGAAGCAGTCAGCAGGAGCATCCAGTTGTCCGCCTTCGTCGTGCGCACAGAAGAGCTTAAAGCCTCTGTAGTTCTGAATTAGTCGGTCGATCGGTCGCTCTTCGGCGCTGGTGTTCCCCTGAATCCGTCGTCTTATTTTGTCGACCTAATTAGCATGTCGTCGCCTCGTTTCTTCCGCGAGGAGATCACCATGATGGAGTACTGGCACGAGGAACGCTCCTCGCTTGGAGTGCCTGCCATTGGCAGCGGAGACTACGGTAGACAGCAGAAGACGCTCGACTACGACTCGTGGAGAAGTCGCGCTCCTTCGAGAGGAGGAGGAGGTTACGAGAGTGGATACAACAGTTCCACCGTCAGTCCGAAGCTCAACAACGGGATTCTGACTTCTGCTGCTTCGCCTGCCCAGAGATTCCGCGATACTGAGTCGTTAAGTGGTCGATCGTCGCGGTTTCGGGATTCCGAATCCTCCAACGGCCGCTTTTCGAATTTCGAGTCGAGATTCTCACCGCCAGAAGGTCGGCACGACTCCCCTCGCACCTCAGAGAAATCCGTGACCTTCGAAGACGATCTCAAGGAATCTGCTCAAAAACTCACGACCTCCACAGCCCCACTGCCCCCCATCAGAACTACGACAATCGGCAACCAATACCTCGATTCCATACGTCAATCGCAAGAGACTGAGAATCAGAATCGCGAGTTCCTCTCGCCACGACCTTCGACGCGCCTCAGCCGGGCCGACAGCATCTTCTCCAACGATGAGAAGTCGCGCAGTCACAGTACTCCACCGGAAGGGTACATTCAGGACTGGGAGCCCGGCAAGATCCCCCACGAAAAGAAACTACCTTATTTGAACGAAAGTCCCGCTAACACAAAACACAGACGATCTAAGGTTTCCTTTTGCCACAATCTTTTCTTTAAAATGAGTTAAATTCCCTAATCTACCGTATACACTTATGAATTTGCTATATTCTCCCTTTCAGCCCCTTCCCGAAGAGAAGATCCGTCTCTCCGATGGAATCGTCCGTCTCCAAGCCGGTACCAACAAATATGATTCGCAGAAGGTGAGTCACCGTCAAACACAAAAGAACACTTTTCATGGAATGAATCATTTCAGGGAATGACCGGATTCGGTACTGCTCGTCGCGAAACCACCAAGATGCTCGACACGAAGCACCCCGAATACGACCACGAGAAGCCCGATCAGTCCGAGATTCCCCTCCAGTCGGGAACCAACAAGTTTGCCTCGCAGAAGGGAATGATGAGCTTCGGTACCAACCGTCGTGAGACCTCCAGAATTGTCGACACCAACCACCCCGAATACGACCCCGAATCGAGCATCGACTCGACCACTATTCCTTGCCAGATGGGTAGCAACAAGTACGCTTCGCAGAAGGGCATGACAGGATTCGGTCAACCTCGTTGGGAGGTACCATATACCACTCACTACAGTAGTCTTTCATTGATTTATGGTGTTTAGGTCCTTGACCCCTCAATCAGCTGGCAGAACCGCAAATCACAAGGCATGGTCCGTCTCCAGTCTGGAACCAACAGGTACGCACGTTTCAAACGGTCCCAAAACGAAATCTCAGAACAGACGGATTTCCGTGCCAATTCTTTGCAAAATAATCGATTTTCATAATTATTTGTTGCAGATTCGCCTCACAGGCTGGTATGACCAAGTTCGGAACCCCCCGCAACAACACCTACGAAGCCGAAGGTGGCGAACTCCCATACGAGGACATGATGAAGTCGGAAGCTATTATCCCCTCGCAGGCCGGTTGGAACAAGGGAGACTCGCAGAAGCTGATGACCTCTTTCGGTGCTCCCCGCGACGTCAAAGGAAAGCATCTCAAGCGTATCTGGGAACTCGAATACCCAGAAGAGGCCGAGGTCAGTCTCGACCGATTGTAAATCGCCTGCGTTCTCTCCTGTTTCCCCGTTTTGCGTTCTTTCTCTCCTTCGATACCTTATAATCCCCTCAAAGTCTTCACCAGCGGCCTTACACTCATTTCCCTCGCGCATTTTAATGAATTTTTGTGTTTCGTGAGAATGAATACATATATTGGTGTGTGCAATCGTCATAAATGAGCATTTCCTTTATATTTCTTTGCAGATTGTAACGTGCAGTTGAGGGATAAATAAGAATTTGCTTGCTTTGCGATTCGTGTCATCGTACTAAATCCCATAACAGTCGCCTACATTCAAAATTTCGGCTATTTTTATGTGCAAATTATATCGAATTATCAATGAGAGTTAGCTAACTCAACACTTTGCATACGAGGTTGGAATGAGTTATTTCAAAACCTTTTCGATGAAGCTCTTCACGTCTTTCATTTCCTAAAAAACATCCATTTTACTATTGAATACCGTATAAATATCATCATACCTGAGGACATGAGCTATGTTGCATTCCTGAATACACTTTCAATTCAATATTTGGGTTGAATTTCTTCACCGCTTCCTGAGTCATCTGACCAAAAGTGAGCGGGACAAGAAAGTCGTTGCTGCCATGACCCAGAAAGATGTTGGTTTGCAGGTTGGCGGTGTGAGATCCAGGAAGCTTCGTTCGTTGAAGAAGGAACGAACTCAATCCAACGATTCCAGCGAGCTTGTGCTTGCAGGTAAGTCCAGCGTAGATGGCGAGTGCACCTCCCATTGAAAATCCACCAAGAATGATCTTATTAGCCGGGACTCCAGCGGCGATTTCTTGCTCAATCAGCTGGTGAGCGTACTGAGTGGCGGTAGCGATGCCCTGTTCGTCTTCTTCCGCATCGGGCGAAAGTCCTTTCAGATCGTACCAAGCAGGCATGCTCATACCGAAGTTGAGTGTCACGGATCGGTCAGCACTAAAAGTATTAGCGTTCAATAGAGAAATTGCTTGAGAAAAATCGCTGACAATCAACTCAAATAAATTAAAAATTCACTTACGCATTTGGGCAAATGTACTTCACCGACTTGATGCGGATCTCGTCGCGGAACATCGAAGCCCACCCATCACCTTGATCTCCAAGTCCGTGGAAGAAAATGATCTTAAAAACAACTTATTTAATCGGACGTTAAACGAAAAAAATCATACCGATCCAACTTGTTTGTCCTTGGCGGGAACGATGACTGGAGGACTTCCTTCGACGCTCATATTCGTTGCTTCTTTAATCGGTGAATTCACAGGACTGAAGAAACTGCGGATACTACACGTGTTAATCTCAGCCGCCGACGCAGCTCGCGAAATAATAGATCCAGCACGACTAAGCAAGAACATCCCGATTATCTGAATATGGAACAACATCTAAAACATACGTCTTCGAAGCGCTCAAGTAGGCAAGCAATGTCGATAGATTCGCAACGCCAAATTTCGCGACCCTACGACGAAATGTTAGTTTTGTTAGTTTATTGGTGCGTACACCCATTCGAAATGAAACGAAAATGATCGAATCAGACAGCTGCGATGTCTATGTCTGACCAATTTTGTAAATACACAAACATACACACCCCTAGACCGATTTAGTACCCACGTCATCATCCGCAAAGTCCCAGCAGCACATCACGCATTCACGCAACACATAAAAACCGCAAAAAAACAATAAGAAATCGCCTCAAGGGTGGGCGAGCGACCCACACAAAGTAGTAACGCCAAAGCAACAAAACTCAATCAATATTCGCAAAGCATTTCAAGAAAAGAATATATTTTCGGCGTCTGAATAGCTGAAATTACCGACGACCATACGCAACAATTATTGATTCTAGGCGGCAAGCACGTCAATAAGGCAGAGTCAGTGCGACGGGCTTGTTTCTTGGTACACTAATTGGCCTTGCGATGTCTCCGGACACTTTTCGAAGCCATGGTGAAGCTTCGAGAAGTTCGAAGACTTCGACATTATCTAGAGCTTCGCGCCCGTTCCATCCTCCTATCACGAGTAGGAATGTTTTGTCGCCTTCGACCGATCGGACAGCGACGGTGAAATGATTTTCGCGTCCAATGGTAAGTCGTGGCCCTTCGCCATTGTCGAGCTGTGATAATTCTTCGCAGGTTCTCGCGTCCAGGTCGTAGCGATATATTCTTTTGGCTACGGTCAACGAATCGAATCCTAAAAATCAAATCGAATCAAATAAAATCAAAATCAAATAAAAGAAGTCACAAGATAAACTGTGTTGTGCAGTAAGCTAATTAATTGAGAGACAAAAACTAACCTCCAACGATGAAAACGCTTCTTCCGACCAATGTAGCAGTGTGACATTCAATTGGTTCAGGAAGACCAGGGCGAACTTCCCATTTTTGACTCTCCACATCGTAAATGATGATCGATTTCAACGTCCGGCGTCCGTCCCATCCTCCAAACAGAAAAATCTTGCCATCGACTTCCACGGCTGCGGAATTCTTCAAGTCACACGGCAAAGATTCGAACTTCTCGAATTTTCCATCCGCAGACACGACGCATACATTGTTAATCGGTCCAATTCCGTCGTAGCCACCAGCAATGAATAGTCGTCCATCCTAAAGAAGAATTAAATAGTCATTAGAAGCATGTTGGGCAAAACTAACTTTAAGTGGACAAAAAGCGGCACAACTGAAGTTATAATCGATTTCTCCGACAATTTCACTCGTTTTCCTTTCCAAATCGACTTTTTCAATAGAGCGAAGATGAACGTCTTCTTCAACGCATCCTCCGACGATCAGAAGCTCCGATTTCGAAATGGCCAGCGCTGCAGGACCACGACGCTTCTCTCTCATGCCATGGATTATTCGGGAACCTTCGGAATCGAGAAGTTCAATCGAATCATAGGCGCCTTGCTCGCGGATCAGACGACAACCTCCAATCACGACCACAGGTGGCAGAACGCGAAACATCACCTTCGTTCGAAGAGCCGACTGTCCGCGAAACAAACTCTGTAAACGTTTCAATACGCACAAGATTTTAGACAGAAGCGTTGCATTCTGTGTGGTTAAAAATCTTTTTAATTGTTTTTTTTGGTAAAGAATTGAACTTCAAAACGATTTGCCGCCAGCAGGGGTCGAACCTGCGACCTTGGGCTTATTAGACCCACGCTCTAACCGACTGAGCTATGGCGGCACGGCGGCACACTTTCTAACACTATATATATCTCAAAAAATCAAATTCAGTGTCGAACTGTCAAGTACTTGCTTGAAAACATTTAACTCAATTTAAACAAAAAATGTCGAAAAAAACCCAGCTTGAAGCAGAAGCTGATACTGATATTAACTTGCTGGGTTGGTCTCGCAACGACAAACCTTGGAGGATATGAATTACCTTTGTAAGAAATGTCGAAAAAGGCGCATTTCGTTATTGGTGGCGTCTTTTCGTTTTGGGATGCGTGAGTCAATGAGATCTTGAAGTCAGTTTGCATTTCTCTATTTTTGGTTTTATCGCGTCATCTTATCGCATTTCTTTTGCTTTATGTGCGAGAAAAGACCGTTGAAAAGTTGCACATTCCGTGTATTTATTTCAGATATAGCTCGGGCATGGGAGTACCGGCATTCTTTCGATGGCTTTCGAGGAAGTATCCGTCTATAATCGTCAATGCAACGGAGGAGCGACCGACCGAAGTCAACGGCGTCAATGTACCTGTCGACAGCACGAAGCCGAATCCCAACTACCAGGAGTTCGACAACTTGTATCTGGACATGAATGGTATCATTCATCCATGTACCCATCCTGAAGATCGCCCAGCTCCTCGCACTGAAGACGAGATGTTTGTGAGTTTTTTT
>AZHV01003673.1:0-10393 GCA_000505645.1 Steinernema monticolum
GACAAACTTTTGCAAGAGATTTTTCAATTTCCCTATATTTAAATACATTTATTTTACATCAATTAATCACTAATACATCATGGCACCTCGATGACCGTAACCGAAACCGTGTCCATATCGAGAGCGGTAATAAATTGAGTAGGCGCTCAGAGCAAAGATGCTACAGAACATGAGAAGGAACAGTCCGCCGGCAACGCAGAATATGACGATCATCGTGTTTGACGTGCTGTCTCGATCTTCTTTCCATTTCTTTTCAAAATCTGAAGACTTCCGAATTCTACGGACCACCACGTTCAGCGAGGATTCCCTTGTAATGCTACCGTTATCTTGCTCCTGGAGAAGCCCATCGGATTCGTTGAGATTCTGGGACGATGCTTCAGCGGCCATTGATCCAAGCAGGAAGCAGAACGCTACGGTGAATAACAGAAGGCGAGGCATGTCAACTGCTCTGGACAAACAATTGCAGAATGACAACAAAAACGACTACCGGCGAGTTGTCTGATTTAGAATGAGTCTCTTTTCATAATGTAAACATAAACTTTCATAATGTCTCCCAGACTTTAATTACACTCAAATCAAATCTCTGACACATATCTTTTCCGATGAGGAGATAGCTTTTGAAAATCTCCACTTTCCATAGTATGTGCTTTGAATGCGCTCAACGGCATGTACATGTTCATGTTTGAAGGCATCTTGAAAGGCACGCGACATCTCGGGTCTATTTTTGCCGGAGTCGACTACAGAAATAACCAGTTCTCCCCGTCATTATCCTCCGAAACCGAAGATGAACGGTGAGTGAATTTCGGTTGCTTTTTGATTTAAGTTGCAGTAAAACTTATTAATTATAACCCCAAAAAATTTAAAACACATAATGAAATTGGCGATTTTCAAAACCTATTTCCTCCACACTCCCATCTGAGCGAGTTTGGACTTAATCGACTCGGAAGAACGTGAACACATCGATTCAGATATGCATGAGTCAGAGATTTTTCGCGTTTAGTATAAACAAGTAATGCGCGGATGTCAAACTAATCAGACGTCCTTTAAAGTTCTTGCAAAAACAGAACACGACAAGTATGGATATGCAGATAATCAAGGCGTCATGATAACTCGTGTCAGGAGTGAGGTAGACTAATACTCGTCTTACCACGACCGTCGTCCAATCTCACTAACGTTCTACGGTTGCGTAACATGAATCTTACCACGAACATCATGCCATAACGTTCTACGGTTGGAGGATATCAACTTTCCTTTACCAAAACAACGTTGCTACAGTAATCCACACCCCATCAGGGACTCCTTCGAATGCTTGAAATTCAAATTCCCGTACTTTCCTTTGCCCTTTCACAAAAACATTTCCAATTAAATTTGCGCAAACAAATTGTGCTGCTCGGAACGGTTTAATCGAAAACAAATGCAAGGTGTTCCGATGACTTATGCGGCCTCCTTCCTTCTTAACGCTTCTGAGCTGACAGACCGTTTTCCCCTTCGACCACCGCCGCGGTTGATTGATCGTCGCGCTTCGCAGGATTATTACTATGCGCGAGCGCGGTGACTGCAGGAAACTCCCGATCGCAACTGTTGTTGTTGACGCGAAACTCTCGGGCCACCGCGGACATCGCGCGGCGCCACTTTGGCTAACGCGCTGTAACATTTACTCGCAACCTCCCGATGAACGCGTTCCGCGGTTTTGCTCTGACTACTTGAACTCTAAACTATCGCTTCTTACTGCTTACGAGTGGTTTAATCTTTCGTGAAATTGTACTATGTCTTGTAATTTAAGCGTTTGAGTGTGTTAGATTTTGCGTTTTTAGTGCTTTTCAAGATTTTATGTAATGATGAAGTGATTGATTGTAGTTAAAAAGCAGTACCATAGTGCTTAACCTTTGGTTAACCTTGAAATACGAATTCTTTGGACGATTTTTCTTTTAATGCAAACTTTTCCTTTTTTTTGTAAACGAGATTTTCGCGCACGTTTTGCGTTTCACTCAAATGCATGACAAGAACGCCATCTCAAGGGCGATTTGTTAAATTATCTTTTCGCGCCATCGAGAAGCGTCACTGGGTCGTTCGATTGTTTTCAATTTGAGGTTCGAGGTTTCGAACGTCGGCGGTCGATCGACGTGCCGACTGTCAATAGGCGCTAATATATTCGCGAATCGGCCTTGAATTCTGTGGGTTCGCCGCGGGAGGTGCGTCTTTAATGAGATGAGGGCAAAGGGAAAGGGGCAAATGAGCGATTGAGGTAAGGTTCGAATTTGTGACAGTTAGGGTTTCCAGTTCTGAGAATTTATTCTCGATTTTCTTTTCTATTGATTTTTCCCTAAATTCAATGGTTCTTGTGATCTACTAACTCGTGTTTTGTTATTTCTGGCCTGTACAAACCAAAGTTTACCGAATCAGCACTTCATAACATTTGCTTCCATTTTCTGTTTACACCAAAACGTTCCGGAACATGTCAGTACAGGTTAGCTGTTGTTGGCGATTTCTGCGCGAAAACAGCGGTGTAAACAGCTGTTTACTGAGTGCGAACAGGTTTTCCCTTCACGCAATTTAACTCCATTTTCCAACCTCGCAAATGATACCAAAACGACCTAAAACGACGCCGGAAACGTTTCGAGGTGTACAGTAACGTCCTTTCCACCTGTCAGCCAAGGTCGATAATTGCTCCATAAATTATTTCTGGCCCATCGCGTCCACGCGCGTCGATTACCGCATCCGTCGATCACACGTTTGGCCCTTCCGTTGCCACTGCAAGTTATTTCGTTACTATGGGTGACTGAGTTGTCACTTTACGATTGCAAAGTGTTTCAAATGCTTTAGCGGATTTTAACTTACTATATATTTAGTGCATTAAATAACCAGATTACGTTTACGTATTCGAATTTTGAAAAAAACCATGTTTTGTTCTTTGTGCATTCTTTGTTTTGAGAAAAGTGCTAAAGGTTCTTAATGTGTTTTCTGATGTTATCCAAGCTACCGTAACTTTATCGCTTATCGCTTCTTAAAGGACTCTTAACACCTCAGCAGCTTCCATCCGCCCGATAACGGATTAAGCCGACAAACTAGATACACGAGTGAGTTATCCGCATAAAAATGCGCGAAAAGTTCCACTTGGCGCGCGAGATAATTAGCACGAAAGGATGAATAACAGAGAGTTGGTCGATGATTTGTGTTTGCTTTGATCAACACCGCGCGAAGTCTCAGAAGACGAGTTTCTGTGAATCTAATCACTTCGCGCTCGCCACTCCAAGATGGCGCACTTGACAACCCAACTGGTCATCACTTTGTTTATACCGACCGATCGCGGCGATAGCGATACCTTAATCCTATTGCCGAGCACTTCCCTGCGCACCTCAACCGGATGGTGTCGGATTCTGTCGCTTCTTCTTTTTCTCCTTCGGAGGACACCCTTTCACAGCTTGTTTGATTTGTTTGGTTTCTCGAAAAAGCGGAAAAGGTGACGAAAACCACTTTTATCGAAGGAATAGATGATGTTTGAAAAACACTGATCTGCTATGTTCACACATTTCAATAAGTCTTTGGATGATTCTGACTTATCACGGATCGTAATCTCTTGTTTTGGCGTTCGTTTTATGATAGATTAGATGACTTTTGTCAGTAAATATTTATTTTATGTTTTTCATGTACATCTCACACTGCTCACATATTTATTTGCATTTGTTTGATCGTCAAAGACGAAAAACGTGTGAAAACGTGTCAAATCGATTGAAAAAGTGTTTTCACAGATTTGTTTAGCCGAGTTTCTCGATCTTCATTGTAATTTTCATTCATCGCCATTTTTTTAAAAGATCAGACGTTTATTTCCATATTTGAGCTCATATATTTTGTTGATTTTCAAGAGCATTCTATGTATAGCAGCTCGACTTTAGAGAATTTCATTATTATATCAACAAGCCCTTCGCCTTCCGATTCCCAAATCAAACAGTAATCGTTCGATTAATTTCTTTCGCTTTGTTTCCCAACTCATACCATTAATGTCGTCTTCTTCTGCCTTCGGATGTATTATCCATCCAGTTTTGTCGTCGATTAATCCAAATTAATCCGAATTGATCCGACGATGCAATATCTCTTTAGTTTTTTGCTTCAATCGCCACAGTTCTCCAATTAAGAAACGATATGCGTAGTTTCGGGGATTTCGGAATTCGCCTCATTTTTGAGAAGCGCGCGACCTTTCACTCGCGTGTCCGACCCACTTCAGCCTCGTTTCTGCCTCAGCACCCCTTGGCGGCCCACTTATTCATTTTACTAAGGGTTCTTCAAATCAGCAAAAATTTGAACAATTCGTTGTGACAATACAGCTTTGCTGTTATTTAAGATTTTTGGAGGAATTTGCACGGCTTTTACCATACTATGTAGTTAAATATTCGGTGTGCATGTATAAAGGAAACAAATTTAGCAATCCACTTAAGAGTTGAACGAGGGAGTGACATGACAGTTTGCGTGTGGTTTAATTTTTGATGAATGTTGCAAGAACTTATTACGGACTTCAAAGATTCTTGTTGTTGCATGTTTGCAATACGTGATCAAGATCCATAACGGTTGGTATTTGAACATAACAGTCACCTTCTATCGCTTGTTTATCTTTTTAGTCATATGCATGTGTATTTCAATTTTGCAATGTTCTGAAAAACAGATTAATTTGCGTCGATGATTAGATGACTGTCCATGGTCCCTAATTAGCCGTTCACCTGATCGATTTTTTGCAAAATTCCGATCATCATCCCGCCCACGTGCTCCCCCAGGGGAACGATTTCAAGGTCTTTCCTTATTCAAGGGAAAAGGTTCCTTACTATTGCGCGAAACACTCATGTTAACATTGACCAGCTCTTCTTCTCCTCATTTACCTTTTTATTATCTCCACAGATCATCTAGGACGCAATAGGAAGATTCATGGCGCAACGAGACGGGTTGACTGCACTTTACTTGAAGATTTCATTGTTGTTTTCCCGCCTCCGTTCCGTTCGTTTTATTTCTGCTTTCTCCGCTGCAAACCGAAGAACACCTGTGCCGTTTTATGTGCTTTTAACGGGCATTTTGTTAACGCGTGCGCCGAAATGTTTGTTTTAGTCGCCGAGCGTTGGTCAAGCGTTTTTCGCGAGGCGTTATTTTACGATCGTTTTAGCACTTTGCAGGCGTTCTTTAATTTAATATGTGTGGCCGATGGATTGTACTTTGCTTGCTCGGGGAACGGAAGGCGATTGGGTAAATTAGATTTAAACTTTTCCGGTTCGTTTGATTGCATGGCGAATTTGCGAGTTTCCTTGCGTTTTGTCTTCGGCCACCATCTCAACGATCAAAAGCACTGCAATTTTAGCAACGCTTTCATATTTTAAAGAACCATTTATATGGCCGTTTTTTCCTGTAGGCATTTTATGAATGCGAAGTGTTTACACTTGGCCATGCAAAATTCAGAATTGAATGATTCACGACGCCAAAATAAGTGTTGTAATGTGTATCTTTACATGAGAAAAGCACCGCGATTTTCGTGTTTTCCCATCACCGCATTCTTTGCATGAGTCACAGTTTCTGATCAAAAGCAACGATTGGCTTCGGCCATTGGCGTCGAGTCGCCCTCTCGTCTATCTGATCGAACGTTTGCATCTGTTCGCAATTAGCGCGACAGTTCCTTCTTTCGCATGGCAGAAGCGCCTTGACATGCCGCAGGCGATCGCTGTTTTTGTTTCTTCGTCACGTTCGCGCTAATTCGAGTCAGATTCGATTAATTCAATCAAAAACTCATGTTATCTCTTTGTGTCGATTCAAATGCAGTGGAACTTCTGCTCTTGAAAGTGTGCAAGATCTAACATTTAGCGAATGAGTACTTTTCGGTGTATGTGAAGGCAGAATTTGATTAATCATTGCGCGAATTCATCGTACACTTGTGTTTATCTTGTTGCGTGAGATCAGACGTGTTCACATCAATAATAGGTGTGATAGTCTATTGTTCCAGGTGTCTTCACTCGTTATGAGCGTCGAAAACTCATGGGGCTCCGAATCGGGCCAGCCGCCTGTAGCCATACAGCTCGACGTTTTGCGCAAGAAGGTCGTTATGTTGGAAGCCGAAAATCGACGTTTTATGGCTAGCCAAGGTCAGCTCATCGCTGAATCGAACAGAAAAACTGAGGTGAGTGATTTGAACATTGGTTTTTATGTGCAATTTGGGGGCATAAATCATTTAAGTAATTGCTGGACTACCTGAACGCGGTTGATTGAAATGTTTTCAATCGAAAGGGAAATTTAGTTTTGCTTTTTGTTTTTTTCAAAAACATTGTTTTGCACTAATCCAATCAACGCACTTTACACTTTCTATTAAATTGTTCATCTAACGGAGTGCTATAGCAATAGGCTCTTACTGGTGGGGTGTGTGAGTTGTAAAAAGTCGTACATCCTCTTTGCACCTCCTTACACGTCCTTCGAGCACTTGTGAACGAGTCTTACTCGTTCGTATATTACCCACCATTAAGAATTTTTTCTTCCTTTTACGTGCACCGCACACCATGACCGTTTTCGGTGCTCGTTCATGGTTTTCGCCAATGGCTACTAAGGTTTGTTCATGAGCAATAGTTGGCTGTGGGTCACACGCTCAATTGTTTGATTTATGGCTATTCCTAGCGTCGGCGCGCTGATTCATTGACTGCTTTTAAGTCCAGCCGATTGAATCAGTGTTGCTTCAGCAGTGGATAGGAATGGCCACAACAGGGTGGTGCTCATGGATTTCTGGAAGTTTTAAAAATTTGGTTGATAATTTCAAGTTTATCATTTGCAATATGTAACTATTTGATTTTAGCTCCATCTGAACGAAGTCGGTTTACTGAAAGAAGAAGTGCGTAACCTTCGAAGAGGTAATAAGGAACTGCGTGATCTATGTTGCTTTCTGGATGACGATCGCCAGAAGAGTCGAAAGTTGGCCAAGGAATGGCAGAAGTTTGCAAATTATACGAGTCATCTAATGAAGCAAGAAGTGCATGCATATCAAGGTCGTCTCCGTGAAATGGAAGATCGTCATCAAATGATGGTTTTGGAAAACGATCAGTTGAAGAGACTATGTTTGTACCTCGACGAGCAAAGACAAACTTTAATTAATAACGGTGGGTGTTTTGAAGAACATGACAATTCGGGTAAGTCGTACATTATTTTAATGCTTATTGATTTTACGATATCACTTGTGTTTTAGGGTGTGACAGTAGTGGTCGTGGCTCAGATACAGCTGATGAACCGGAAGGAGATGCAGAACGTGAGAAAGCAATAAGGCTCATCACACAGGAGATGCAAACATCGATAAGTCTCGAATCGCATCCTTCGACTCATCCTAGTGAATCACATGATAACGGCGATCGCATTATCTCATATATTCAATCGCTCGAAAACAGGATTAACCAGCTAGAGCAGGGAAATCAATCGCATCAGGTAAGCACAAGAACTCATCAGTGCGCATTATACAAGAAAATATCTCAGCGCTCTCCATTCTGGCCCTCTCAAAGTTCTGATCTCAACAACGCTACAGTAATCGAAAAGGGGGTGGGCTCTTATTGGTGCAGCGCTAGCTCGGACGATGTTAGTGAGACTCTCGAGTCAGCTAGTGTTACTGGATCCATTTCAAGCGACAGAAGATCGAAGGATTTGATTTCTCCACAAACCAGCAAAATGGCGGAGTCGACGAGTTCAGGAACGACTTACTGTAGTTCAATGACTGACGAAAGCGCAACTGCTGCTGTTTTGGTTATGGGAGACGGATTAGACCCTCCAGTTTCCGAAAATCTCGAAGTAAGAACGCTGCCCCCTATCGATGAGGAGGAAGATAGCACCGCTGCAGAACGGACTATGCCTGAGCTACCACCACCGATCGCTCCGATAAGCGTAAGTGAATGGGTGCATATGCTAAATTGCAGTCCTCTGGCATCAAATCATGCAACTTTGGTTTAACAAAAGGATCAAACGATCTAAAAAAACAAATAAACTTCTCCACTTCCGATTCTAAACATCATGGACACACAACACATTTTTTCCTCCCGCATTTCGCTTGGTGCTTATTTTTGTGTTTCAGGAATCAGTTGGGCGCTTATCTTCATGCTCATCCGATATCAGCGCAAATTCTTCCGGTCGTTCTAGTCGCTTTTCCGATGATTTGCCGCAGATACATCGTCCTCCTGGTATGAATTCGACATCCTAATTATCTATTGTAGCTGATGAATGCTTTTTAGCGCCTTCCTACTCTGCGCCACGAGATTCTTTAGCCGAAGCTGTGGAAGTTCTCCGCGTTCACGAGATGGCTGCCCGTCGAAGCAATCGGGGACTTTCAACCAAACAAACCGCGCTTCTTCAGCAAATGTGCCAAGTCGCATGGGATTCACTCGACCGGAAGAGCAAGGCGCAGATGCAGCAGCAACAAAATTCCTCAAAAACTCCTCCACCGCAAATCTCCTCTGCTGTTTAGGTGTGCGAAGGTGATGCATATATAGGTTACAGAGCACTAAACTGCGAACGCATAGTCTACTACGGGTATTTGTCGGCTCGTTTGAATGATTACTGACCCGGATCTGCCGCACCCCATGTTTTTGTATCTTTCTTATTATCTTGTCACATGAGCTCATTAGAACCTTTTTATGGTATGCTTATTTAGAATCTATTTAATCAAATTGTATTTCGTCTGTTATTATTATTAACCATTGTACATATGTCCGGTTTATGTTCTTATGTTATAGTCTATTATACTCTATTAAATTCTATCTTTCTGATTTCATTTTGTGAGTTATTACTCCGCGTATCCGGGACGTTGAGAACACGTCGCTTGCCTGAGGGTAATCGGAATGAGTAATGACAGTAACCCAGTTTGGTTTTTTGCGATTTATGCCGCAAACAGAAGTCTCGTTAACATGTAGGCGCGGCGTGTATTTTATGAAACTTTAGGGTCGAGGTGACCCGGTTCGGAGAGAACTCAAGAGCGAAACGGTTTATAGTCACATTCACTTCCTTTAGCGATCGGGAGGAGATGACAGCGACGAAGCTCCAGGTTATCGTGCCCGTGGCGCTTCTCTCCTGTTGCGTCGTCTTCATTATGTCGCTCGTCGCCGTTGTTCAAATTAGCCGAGAAGTATCGGATATGTGGCGACGAGTCGATCAGGACATTCTTGCCTTCAAGGTTTGCCATGTCGTCATTATTGCAATTTCGTAGTCTGAGTACTGTATGTATCTGAAACGACTATCAAGTTAATCACATCGGAACCAAATATGTTGATCGTGTCCAGTTAAATAAGTGTTGTCTCTTCAGAATGATTCGGAGTTCCTCTGGTCTCAAATGATTTCTCTCTCTTCGAAAACTGCGCGAATCGAACGACTACGAAGACAACTTTTCGAATACAAAACAGTTGGCTACGAAGAGAAGAAAGCCCCCGGAATCGCTCCATCTCGAGGTGTTTTCATTCAGATTTTTGATTTGTATAAGGTGTAATCAGAACAACATTCGCAAGCGGTCGAAGGAGCAGTTCAATTCGGTAAAGTTCCGGAAATCAATCAGGCCACTTTTGCCCCCATTTGCCGTAATTGATTGTTCCATTTTACAGCTCAATTACAACACAATTTTAGAATGTAACAGTGACCCTTCAGCGAATCGATGTCCTCACGGTCCTCCGGGACAATCTGGACGGAAAGGTTTCAGGTTTAATAAAAACATAACATCGCATTTATACATTACAATCTACTTAAGTGGCGCTCCGGGACTCGACGGGAAGCCAGGAGTTCCCGGTGAGGACGCAAAAGACGTTATTCAAATGCCCGTGAATATTTGCTATCATTGTCCAAATGGTCCTCGAGGCAAAATGGGAGTTATGGGCAGAATGGGAGTCCGCGGGATGCGGGGAGCCAAAGGAACTCCTGGACGACCAGGACGCGATGGATTACCTGGGATGCCAGGTGATATGGGTGCGCCCGGAGAAGCTGGAATCACCGGAAAAGGAGGACTACCAGGGACCATAGGATTGGATGGCCAGAAGGTGATCACCCGTAAGGGTCGAAAAGGTCCGATTGGTGAACAAGGTGAACCAGGTCCAACGGGCGATCAAGGAATGAATGGACAAATTGGAAAAATTGGAAAGGAAGGAGCAGCTGGAATGATTGGGCTGCAAGGATCACCCGGTACGAATGGCGGCGAAGGACCCCCTGGACGTATGGGTGCGCATGGAGCAGATGCACTTTATTGTTCGTGTCCACCGACTTCGGGTTCCAATTTAAAGTCGAAACTGCTTCTACATCGAAGATATCAAATTGCGAAAGACGTTTAATGTCTTTCACTTTGAGAATATTGTTAGTTTCATGTATTCTGCTATATATAATTAGTACCGGGGCATTCGCGCGCGAATCGCGCGTAATTTGT
>KI640240.1:4792-15507 GCA_000505645.1 Steinernema monticolum
ATTTAGCAAAGAACGAAGTGGACCTTCAGTGCTCATGTTTGACACCTGTTTATCGACTTTTCAATAGTGCTTTCAGTGTGTTTTGTTAATCTTTACCTTAGTTCACTGAATTTCATTGTTTAGAAGACCACATGTATACAACAAGTCTGTCGGAGAAAGATGTTGCGGAGAAAGTACTAGGTTACACGTACGAAGGAGTCGAAGGATATTGCGCAAAGAGTCACGGCTGCGGAGCTTACCTGCCTTTGAATCGGTTTTACAATGCATTTGTCAAAGGTTTCTTTCCTTTTCATTAACATCATTCCTAAATGTGTCCAATTAGATCATATGTACACGATCGACCAGTTAGAGAAGAGTTACTATGAGAACCACGTGCACCACGGCTACTTCTTTGAGCGTGTGGAATGCTACCTGTGGCAATATCCCGAAAGTCACCGTTCGTGCGATAATAATGTCGATTCCCTTTAATTTACGATCTATAAGTATATGTTTTGTACGTATCCGTACCGGCTTTTAACAAGTTGAGCAAATTTATCAGTTGACCTATTAATACTTTAACATCAACAACAACAGAAAAAGGTTGATTTAACAATGATTTTTAAAATTTAAAGTTCATCATGGTCGCTAGAAGAGTCATTGCCGGCGGACTCAATATTCACCCATTTGTCAGAGCGTCCGAAGCTGATCGATCCCTTAGTCTTACCTTTCTGTTTGAGCTCCATGGAGACCTTCCATTCGCCCTGAAAAGAACAACGTTAAATATCCTTCTAATCGGTTTCGGTTACTTCAAGTTGAGGAAGGGGAAGAGCTCCAATGTCAATATAATCAGAGACCGAGGCAGGAAGGTCGGCAATCTGGAGGACGTTGGACTGTTCGAACATCTTGCACGCATCTTCTCCGAGAAGTTGGCATATTTCAAAGTTGCTGAAAAGGATGTATGAAAGCAGGTTTTGTCTTTGTTTACCAGATCTCGCTGGGAACAAATTGATTCTTGCTGACTCCCTTTTCGCAAACAGTTCCGATAAGGAAAGAGTTTTTTTCAACGGACATCTCAAGCTTCAAAGGAGATTTGCTGTTCTTCAAAGGTTCTGAGATTTCGATTTCTCCAGAGGAAATCTTCAGATTTCCGGGAAAACGGATTGACGGTCCCCCTTCGTGGCAGAAGGGACGGCGTTTGGCATCGTAGGTAAGGATTTTGACGTCTCGGAAATGGATGGTTCCTTCGCCTAAACCAAGTGCGATAGACAACACTTTGACAATTAGAAGCAATCGCTGATAGCAGAGGTGCTACTGTGCGAGATAACGGCTAGCGAACAAATAATTAAAATGCAAAGCCAATTGGCGAGAGTACACATAAATTAAGAAGATTTATTGCTTTCTAATCTCTTCTTCGTTGAAATGGAACTCATTCATACCGTTCGTGTGGTCGACAACCTCAATCACGTTGTTCTTTCCGTCGATGCAGTCGTATCGCACGGCGGTAACGTTGCTAAGGGCAATTGAAAAGGCGATGACTAAGATGAGTGACAGTTTGGTCGACATCTGAAATTGGATTAATTCGGTAGCAGGTTGATAAGTGGGAGCGGCGAACTGGCCACTACTGAATGTGAGCAAGCATTTCGATGATTGACGGCGTCCATAGTCTCTTCGAGTCGGTTATCGCTTATCTCCTTCGATGGACGTGGCGTTTCGAGACGTTATCAAATGCCTAGTAAGCTGATAAAAAAATTTGAGGCTTTGCAACAACTGTGTACACATTAGAGCAATTGTGCCTTGTGCCAAAGAAAGAATTCTTAAGAAGGAAACAATGAAAGCACTAACTGTAAGCATTATTTTGGTTACTGTAATTTCGACAGTCGGGAAAGCGGCTGCGCTAAAACCGTGCGTTTTTTCTTGCTCTGATTCATTTCTCCGTTCGAACAGAGACGTCTAGTCATGATCCCTTTTGGAAGGACTAAAACTTCCTTTCCATATAATCCGCTCTTTGGAGAGAATTTGTAATGCGAGACTCCTCAACTTAGTTCTTAATGAGCTTTGCCTTCAAAAGGTCTTCCCGTCGGTCTGCTGTGCTTCACTGCCTGATATCGAACATTGGTGGCCTCCCGACATTTCAGATTTTACGTCTTCCCTTGTGCGTGAATGTACAAGTCGCCGAAATATGCGCGACCTTTTCTCGGAATAGATTGTTGTATTCGTTGAGCGAATGTGTCCACCGTTTCCACAATAACATTGTAAGTCCTCCCTCCTTCCACAGCAGCCCAAATATCTTTTGCCTAATCCTCTTTTGAAGTCATTTATCATTTATCGTTCTCTTCAATTTGAAGCTATTTCGTGTGTTCATTCCAACGTAAAGTTTTGCTTCAGTGAGCTCTGTTCGTGTAACCTTGATCCTCCCGCTCCCAAACTCTCATCCATGTGCGGTAATAAACAATTTCCAGCGGGTCAGCACCATATATACATATATCAACAAATTATCGACGCAGTCGCTCGTTCCTTCTCTCCTCTATAGAACGCAGATGCACCTCTTCAATTATATATTGGAAAGCGTTTTCTAAACGTCAATTTTTGGATATTCGTTTTTAGGAGCCTTAGATTGTGCGCAATTACTTCATTTGACTTCAAATGGTCCTCAAACATCTCAATTAGATCTTGAAAAAGTCGTTTCGTTGGGTTAAGCCTTCGGACCCTTTCTGCTCTTTCTTCTTCTTACATTTCATGTTTTTAAGACTTTTGAGACTTCGTGCAACTTCCTGTTTTTGCGTTTCACGTTTCATGTTTCGACGGTGGTCGCTTCCATTCCATCTGCACATCTCCGCTTTTCGCAACACGCTATCCGGTAGGAACCAAAGTGTTCGCGCCAGATTTACTACTTCGCATGCGTCGGTTTGCGACAAAAACATAACAGATAGATTAGAAGAAAACCTGTTCTCCCGCTCTTCTCTCGCTAGTTTCGATCGATCTTATTGCGCACATCATTTCATCGCTAAGGGACACCACTCGAAGTGCGAAATCAAAACTTTTCAAAAGCGATTCCGTCGCACGCACGTTATTCTCATAAATGAATATTTAGATTTGATAACGCAGCGATTGATTTCCTCGAATCGGTGGTTGCTTTTAATAATACGTTTCAATCTCGCCAAGCGCTATTCTTTCGCTTTAATGCTATAATATCGCGAGAAGTTTTCCACTTCGATTCTGGCGTAATTCTGCGATAAGGACCAAAATTATTCTCGGCCGGACTCCATTGTTCGTGGCACCCTTATGTGTCCGTTCTGTTTGCATAATAGCAAAGAATGAAGCGAACAAACGACGCCGAGAATACACACTTCTGCTGGCTGTGTTCTTTCTTCGCGAACGATTCGCAGAGTCGTTTGTCTGTACGTAGCAGGTCGTAACTAAGAATCTCACGGGTTTTGCCGTATTTTGGCCTTTTATTAACTCACATATGCTGTCTATTGTTCCTAAGTCGGCAGATTTCCCATCCCTCTTCGATAAACTCGTTTTTATGATTAATTTGTGTTACTTCCGTAAATTTGCGAGCTAACTCAGTAATGGACGAGCAAATTCGAGACTTTGTTGTTACATCTCCACTTTTACATCACAAGCTTTGTTGCAAAATTTTTATTCATGTGCGCTTTTTTCTGCTTTTTCGACTGAAGTACTTACTGCGAATAGATCGCGACTTGAGTGGACGGTGCTCCTCTCGACGCCCCTCATAATTGACGAGTGAAAATAAGACTCTCTTGATTCTGACGAAATACTAATTTCCAGAACTCTAAAAGCTCAAGCAACCTCTGAAGCCGTCGTTCAGTATTCGCGGTGTTATGTATGCGCCTGCTTGTTAGACTTGGTCTCGCAGCTTGTGCGGTCGTCTTTCTTCTTATATGGTTCGCCGCCTCCAAAGTATCAAAAATTCATGGGGAAGGAGAAAACGAAGAGACGGGTAAGTAACAGATTGTTTACCTAACGTTAAATCTTTTGTTGTAGACGAGGCAATCAAAATCCTTCTGTTGTCCGACACGGGCAATGGAGCTGCCGATGGGGTGCAGAACACTCCGCCTAAGATAACCTTTAATGTAGCCATCGTCCTCGTCGTTTCACTTTTAAGCGTAGTGTTGCTCATTACGGGTATTTGTTGTCAGTTTTCCTTTTCTTCAGTTTTCTTGTTTCCGAGTAAATCAGCTAAAGAGAATTGTATTTTAGGTATAATCGTGCTTGCCGTTACGCTTGATCCAAATTCACGTTCCGACGACGACGAGGATGATTTGGAGAACTACGCCGATAACTACGGCGAAGAGAGTTTTCACTCGGTAATCGATTCCGAATTAAGAAATTCAAGTTGTATTGCAGATCTGGTTTGAACCTCACTCCATGGGCGATATCTCCGATGACGAATACAACGAACCAAAAGTGCCTCTGGACGAACTGTGATAGAAAAATGTTCTCAGATATTTATATATGTAAATGAAGTGTTCTCTTTTTCAAAGTCGAACGGGGGCACTGCATAAAACGGTTGCTGAGAAACATCGAATCACAAATACTCCACTGCGTTGCTTGGTTATCCTTTGCTTTAGCGTTTTATTCTTACGTGGCTTACACTGCCATTTGCGCCTCACTAGTCACCTGAGACGATGTTGGCTACCGTACTCACTGCCTTTCTTATATTTGTTCATCTGGCTTATGGGGGTAAAAACACGATAGGCGAGTGCTACCAGACTTTCACTATTGCATCAACGACTTCAACATCGACAACTACAACAACAGGGACATCAACTTTATCGTCATCTACGATACCTACTACAACAATTTCAACATCTGCAACTTCATGCTACACAACACTGACCATTCCGGAATCCACAACGACAACTACAACGACAAGTACAATGACAAGTACAATGGCAACACCATCTACAACCACGAATACCGCGTTAACCAAATCTACAGTGACTTCTACTGTGTCCCCATCTACCGTAACCACAACTACGTCTCCATCTTCAACAAACACTCTATCGACTACTACAGCAACACCGACAATATCAACGATGACCACAACAGCTTCAACTACACCCACTACAACAACCACTTCAAGATCAGAATCAACATCTTCCGAAAGTTCATCGTCGAGTATCGTAACGACGACAACGACTCCAACACCACACACATTGTCTTCCACAATTTCGAGCACATCGACGACTTCTGCCCAATCTACCACAACTTCCCCTCTCGTGAATGATGAAAAGAAGAATTTGACAACAATAACAACATCCTCATCTGCTTCCTCTTTACCTTCAGAACAATCTACGATGTCTACTTCTGCCGTCCTCGCAACGACAACAACAACAGCTACAACAGCAACAACATCAACTACAGTAACAACCGAAAGAGCTGAAACAACAACCACAAAAATGAAGTCAGAATCAACTGTGACAACACAACCACTTCTTACTGAATTGCCATCATCTATAACACTTACGAGTACTACAGTAAGCGTGAGTATTCCCAACAGTTCCAAGGTTACAGAAAACAACTCAAAAAACACCTCGTTCACTTCATCCACTTCAACCACGTCTGGCGCTTCAAAACCCTCAAGCGTGACACCTGAAACAGAGGTTGCACAGGTCAGTGAGTAGGCAAATAAAATAATAATTATTTCAATCCAGACTGAGACTTCTGCTCCGACGGTCGAAACATCTATTACAGAAAAGGATAAGCCATTAATGACAGAATCATCAGTTGTGTCAGACTCGAAGTCGACAGAGCAAACTGATGTTAGTATGGAATCAACCACAATGAAACCTTCCAGTTCACTTTTTACTTACAAAAGTTCTTTTGAAACGACTTCTCCTCATTCTGGACCAACACGCTCTACAAACAATAAGGATAGTACTACGACTTCAGCCCCTTTCACTAAGGCTTCAACACAAGTCGTTCTGACAAGCACAACAGCTTTCAGCTCGTTACCACATTCTTTCAATATGACGCAGAACGTAGCAACGCAATCAGGGCCACTATTTACAACTTCAGTAGTTAGTTCATCTAAAGATAGATTGACTGAAACAACTTCGCCAAGTTCAACACCAGGTTCAACATCAAGCAACAAAAATACTGAAAAGACCGACGCAAACAGCAAGTCTATCACTCTAATTCCAGTCACAGCAGCGTCAAACACGACAGTACACTCAAGCGAAGAATCACCGGTATCTCCATCTGCTCGCTCGTCCGTTCCATCAACTATTGCTTCTGAGCTAAATGAAACTTCTGCTTATTCGTACATCGTCACATCTACAGCAATTCCAACAAAAGCCGATCAAATAAACTATACACAAGATACCGCAGAAACAGACAATATCAGCAACATTTCCTCAAAAGAACAGTATTCCACACTGTTCTCAAAGCAAGAATCAAGATCAACGAAAGCAGATCTCACTAAGGACTCAACCACAAAGACATCAACTTACGGTAACCAAAAGATGTTTCAAACTTAAACTCCTTTTTTAGGTTCTTCAGAGTTCACTACTACTGCGATATCGCCTGCAGCGACTCCTTCGAAAATCTCAACAACCATAACAACGAACAGTGAAGTCAAAAACACAACTAGTTCGTTAGCAAACGACGTTGCAACTAAAGTTAGCAATTAATTGTTACTAAAGTCGAAAGTCGATTCTAGCCAAATGGAAACGGCGGTGGAATAGTTGTACCTTCCAACATTCCATCCGTTGCCCCGGCCCAGAACGGCTCTACTACCACAACCCATACACCTGTAAAATCGTCTTCCGCTTCCACGAAGGATCGTGATTCTTCCGTCACACTTTCAAAAGCCACTGAGTATACTAAGAACATCACAGGTTTTTACATTGCTACGAATTCGCATTTCTTTTCTAAACTTTAGCTGTTCTAACAACAACTGTCGCTTCCAAAATAACCGAAACAACTGTTTCAAGAGTCTCAACTCAAAGCGTCACTCCAACAACCGCAAACCCAAATAGTTATTTTAGATAGAAGAATAATTCAAAATCAATTGTTTAGAGCAAAACTCGACAACAAATGATTCCAAAACGACAACAGCAAGCCAAAAGCATGTAAGCGGAGGAACGACAACGCCAATTCCTAAGATCGCTTCTCCAAAAAGTAAAAAAGAAAACAATTCGCTTTTATTAAAAAATGTTTTTAGTTGGTCGTTGTCCAACGATTTACGTAGACGCTAGAGCTGCTCGCTTCCAGTCGCTCAACTCGAATTCGTCGTTGATGGTTGTATGCAACGAAGGATATTTGTTTTCAGACCGATCTGTCAATCGGATCTATATGTGTTTCGCAAACGGCTCGTGGAGTGGCATCGACGGAGACGAATGTTCACCTTATTGTGTTCCCAGTACTCTTGACTTCAGTCATTCCGTGACCAAACCACAAAGTAGTCGCTACTACAACGGAAATGTTCTGTTTCACTCGTGTGAAACGAACTTTACGCTTCCAAACGGCGCCTCATCGGTCAATCACACGTGTGATAAAGACGGAACTTGGGGAAAAACGCAAAGCTGGAAATGTCAGCGTAAGCTCATTATTCTATTGCATTTTTAAAATTATTTTTTTAAGCAAAAGTGGATCGTTGCCCAAAGCCCGTAATCAGCCTCTTAAACAGCGAAATGCCTGCAGAAGATTCTGACCTTTTGCTCGGCGATCAGAGTACGGGCACCCTCATCATGCACATCTGCAAAAGTGGTACGGTATTCTCGGAAAGCCGCTCTCCCGTGAACATCTACAAATGTCTCGACACAGGAAAGTGGTCGAACAATCTCTACGATGGGGACATATGCCAGTAACCAAATTGACTTCTTTTTATTTGCTTTTGTCTCTGCTTTAAATAAAGTTTAAATGATGAATACACATCTTACGGAAATCTTCGGCAATCGGTCCCAAGGTGTTTTATGCGTCCGCGACGATTCATCAAAATGTCTTGATGTTTCAGTTCTGACGGCGGCGCGCGATGTTCTTGCGCGCACGGCAACGTACGCCCAACCTCCGTTGGATGTACCTGAGACTGATTGTAGGTCATCTTGTGGCTTTGGCGTCGACCCCACGGGGCTCCGTTATCCCCTGGCATGCACACTCTCGACGCTCCCACCCGTTCAACACCGTTCTTAGCACGACCGCGACGCAGGTGCGCAAGCCGCAACGGAAGACCCAGTTTCTACGGGTTTACCTAATTTTTCGCTTCCAATCATCTAGCGAACTTTGCCGACCCAACACACTATATCAGTGGGTAATTGTTCTCGAGAAGTGGGCAATATTCGATTTGTTTGTAACATTCCCCACTCGCTGCAAGTGGCCTTTGTCGATAGACTCCACTCATTTTGTTTTTTACATAAGAAGGGTTAGATTCTCTTAAAGATAAACTCCTTCTAGTACCGACGTGCATCGCATTTATTCTCACTTGATTCTCACTGAGTTTCCAATTGTTTACAGCTGCTTTCTTTAGCTTGGTGGAAGTAGCCAACAATCCGGCATGAAAAAGTCGGAAGTTCTCAGTTCCCCACTTCCTCACAGGAGATTCAGCAACGGATCCAACGATTTGGAGATGCTGAATGAGCAGAGAGAAGATGCCTACAAAGTGATCATCTCCTTTGCGGCGCTTCTTAGCGTGTTCAGTATGATGGTTCTCTGTCTTGTTGTCCCTTCCATGTACAACTACGTTGACAACATCGGTCAATTTGGCAAACAAGACTTTCTTTACTGCGAGGTTTGTATTATCCTCTTAACTATATTTTATTGCAAAATTCAGGAGGCTGCTTCTGATATGCATCTCGAATTGTCCAATGTTCGCGCGGAATTCCAAAACCGCACAAAGCGTGGTGCTCACGGTCGTCAATATGGTGGATACAATCCAAGTCTCTTAGTTTCAGGTTCCCCGCAATTCCAAGAATGTCCAGGTAAGCCAAATACATTTCGAAGCCCGGTTTCCAACCAATTGATGTAGCTTGTTGTGTGCCTGGAGATCGCGGACCTCTCGGAGATTCCGGTCTTCCTGGAATGCCAGGAAATCCTGGTCCCGATGGAGCTCCTGGTAGACCAGGATCTACTCCTAATGCCTCTTGCATTCCTGAACGCGTATTCGAACCTCCTCCGTGCCTTCCATGCCCACAAGGACCTCGTGGTGTACCTGGGCACCCCGGATTCCCCGGAGATCCAGGAGATTCTGGAATTGCCGGTCGTCCTGGACTTGACGGTTTGCCCGGAAAAATGGGAGAAGACGGACCCTTGGGACCTCCAGGGCCAGCTGGAGCCATCGGACCCATTGGTGACAAAGGTACATTCGTTAATTCTAATTTTAATTACTTTATTGCTTAAAGGTATTACACCTGAGGCTCACGTTATTCCCGGACCCCCAGGTGAGCCGGGTGAGACCGGACCCTGGGGACCCCCCGGACATCCTGGAACACCCGGTGAAGACGGATACGCTGGAACTCCTGGAGAGAAAGGATGGCCAGGACCACCTGGAGCTCCGGGACCAATGGGATTACCCGGAACAGCCGGACCTCAAGGAGAAGCCGGCCCTACTGGTAAAAATTTGAAGTTTGAAATTTTAAAAATAAGCTTGCTAAATTTAGGTACTCCTGGTACTTGCGTATGTCAAGATACGGAAGTTGTGATCGCTGACACTCGAGGACAAATGCCAGCTCCACGTCCCTCAGCCGAAACTCCTGCTCAAAACTACGAATCCGAAGACGGACCTCAAGTGCAAGAGTACAACGCTCCTTCAACTCGTGGGGGATATTATAAAAATTAGTGTTTCGTAGTTCGTTCGACTCAGGTTCGATTTCTCGATGTTCAGGTGCTCCAGTCTTTCGCGATTTCTCATTTCCCAGTTCTCGCTCGAAAATTGTTTGTATTTAATGTTGCCTTTCGAAGCGCACAAATGTAATAATTAATCTAATAATAAATACGATGTTATCATTTTGTTTCCTCTCGCGATCCCTTTACACTTTACGAGGTCAATAGGTTACGCAGTGTTACACTCCAACGTTGCAGGAATGAAAAAAATGGCATTTCTTAAATCTAAATATTCTTTTGACCCCATTTGCACCAAAATAAAAAAAAATCGATGATTGATTGACATAGCAAAACGTTTCTTGTTTGAAACGTGATGAGATACCATGTTGGGGATAAACGATCGGTTTCTATTTTTCATTGTCTTTGTCTCCGTTTTTGGCGGCTGTCAGAACGAGATAGATTTATGTCATAGTTATGTGACTGGCGAGCGCGTGGTTTCAGCGCGGGAGTAGGTCGGGACTGGCAGGGCTGGGTCAAGGCTAATCGATATGAGACTTCGGAGATTCGAGAAGGAAAGATTCGGGATGCCACGGAAACTACGCAATGTTACGGTTTGCATGAATCGGGAACGACTTTGTGGAAATTATAAAAAGAAACGTCCTATGTACGAAGTACGAAACAGAGGAAAAGACGTAGAAGAAAAGAAAATAATAAAAACTTACAGTATGAAGCGCAAATGATAAGTACTGCTGTGTTCTGTCAACTGTGTTACAGTACTACAATCATTTGTAAAAGTGTTGAAGAAAAAACAAATAAACTGCATTTACGGTCCTTCATTAGCAGAATTTTTGCAAAAATGAGCTTTATATGAAACGTTATTTACATACTAAAAGACAGTTTTCTTTAGTAAATAAATTTTGTATACACCGCACCAATGTGTAGTATACAAT
>KI640250.1:7816-21239 GCA_000505645.1 Steinernema monticolum
AAGACGTGCGAATGTCTCTTGATGATTTCCAAAACTGTTTTAAATTCAATTTACCTCTCCTGCTGCACTTAAATTCGATCTTTTGAAGAATATTTGTCCCAGGATGCGCATCGATATGAGGCAAATGTGACGAATGATGGCGAAGACAAAACAACATTAGTTAGTCGGTTCTGGTAGTGCTTTCGGCGTCCGCGCGGCATCTGAAAAGACATTGCTCATTTACTCCGATTTGATTTTAAGTCGGAAATGTTCCTGCGACGCTTCTGGAATGAGTGGAATTTGGTGCACGAAGAGTCAATCAAAGGCACCTTACCTGGTTCGCGTAAGGTCACAGTACAGAGTCCAAGCTTCACTTCGGACTACACTGCAAGTGCGAGCGACGAATTACGTTTTCACGGTAAGCCTATAACAGTCTCATACACTTTGCAAACCATCTCTTCTTACACACAAAGATTAACAAATTGCGTATCATCTACTGTGTGATATAATATGTTTTACCGTTTTTCACATCGAAGGAAACAAGAATTGCTTCCAACTTTCAAGAAAAGTTATTTTCTCGTTTTACGAGGGGGACAGAGGGACTATATGTTGCAGTGCGTGCACATAATTAATTAACTCAAACGTTGTTGCAAATGACATTCTTGAAGAAAAGTGGAAAAACACAGAGGATTCACGAATTGTGTTGTCTTCAATCTGGTTCTTTTTCTGAACTAACAAATAAGTTTGCTGTTCCGCTGGCTGGCAGATCTAAACGAATTGTCAATGGTGCTGTGTGGTCGAAGGCTTTTTTCGGCAATTTGATTCAATCCGTTCTATTTTTTCAATCGGCTTCGCCGATCACATCTCGACGGCTAATGTGGTCATGCTGCTAGTTACTCTTTGCACAATAATTCTTCGTGACAATTAGTCTCTTTTCACGCCATCGACTCGCAACTCTTTGGCTGGATGCGACTGAGTTCCTGTCTTCAACAAAGGATCAAGAGGGAAATGGATGCGTGCAATGGAAAGCCAACTTTGACTCAACACTGTGTTCGAATTCCGATTGCCGAGTTGTTTTTGAAGTGTTCAAACGCGCCTTTCTTCACGTTCGGAACTCTGTTGATCATCCGGCATGTTCTATCGCAATCGTGACTTCCCAGTGCAGAAGATGATCTACTCTCAAGCGTTTCGCAACGAAAAGTTTAGTCCTGCTGTGGCCCTGTTCAGCGCTGCCGGACTCATTCGCACTACTGCTGGCATACAGCAAAGTGAGGCACGAAAGTCATCAAGTAACGCTGCTCGAAAGAAAAGCTCTCGGCCAGGTATGCCATCCCATTTATTCTACGATTAGTGATCGAAAGGGGGTGAGCCGCTCACATAACGTCTGACGGATACGTTCCTTTCTTTGTGGTCAAAGGTGTTTTTGCTTTCTTTTCCCAAACACACACTTTGTTTTCGGCTCATCACACCTCTGGCATGACACCTTGATTATACTACGTTCCAGCCAGCTTTCTTTTTTCTGGCAGATACATTTTTGTCTTTCGGAAGGAAGTTCTTTTCAAAACATTCAAGCGGACTTTCATTAATGGAAATATTCTTCGGACCGCGGTCTTTAGTTGACTCGCTCGAATTGAATAGCTTTTTGGCAAGTAATTTTCACGGCCGGTGTGCGCCAAAGACAATTCCTTGTTACACTCCATAAACCATAAATGGCATTGGAGTGTCCCTACGTCTCGGAGACTATTCTCTGATTGAGCCTCCTTCCCTCTGCTCCACTTTTCTTTTTATTTTATGGCAAAGTCGAATTCTTTCGGATCTCTGCTTTTTATTTCTTTAAAGTCGTTTAAATACTTTTTCTCCAGTAACAAATCATCCACTCAGAATGACCTTGAAAGGCCGTACTACGCGTTAGAAATGTATTTGGCGCTATAATTACACATGCATTCGTAATGAAAAGAACAATTTTTTGCGAAGCGAACACCTCCGGAGCATTTCGCTCCAATGTGCCCTCCACATTCAATTCAAATTTGGGTTTGAGTGGAGCGATAGCGTGGTCAAGTGTAATTTGGAATGTAAAGTTCGTTTTTCGAAACTTTCCATGGAATGTCAATCGTGTCCTTGCGCTCGATTTATTAATTAAGGTGTTTATGATTATTTGTGCAGAATTTGTTGTGGCTTCTCACGAAAACGAACCCGCTTTGTAATATAAACGTCTTTGAAGTAATGAAAAATACGAGAAAAGGAAGTCAGCAACATCACAATGTACCAGTGCCCACCCTTTCGACCTCCGACTTACTGTTCCGACCTGGGCACTGTCGACTTCAACCGTTACGATACCAAATTCAGCGGACTCGACGTTGAGGCTCTGATTGCTCTATACGAAGGTTAACGTTTAATTAATAATCTGTTATTTACATACATTTAACGTTTCCCATTTTTCTTCTTATTTTCTTTTTTTTGCGATTAGCTTCAGCGCTGTCACGTCGTAGTCCTAAAACGCTACCACAGGATTACGACAGAGACCAAATACAATGCGAAACAGAGTCGTAAAGAGGATAAAGAGATTCTGGAAATAGCTATTCGATTTGTGTGGACAATACGAGCAACGGGCCCGTAACGAACAGGCAGGCGGATATACAACAGGATTCAGGAAAATTCGTAACAAAAAAGAGTTTCCACATAAACTAAAATGCTGAAAGTTGGAGTGGTCATCAGAGTCAGCTGTTTGGAGGAAATAACATTGGTTTGGCCCAACGTTATTTTTCGGTCCTTTTTGCTCCCAGCTAGTTTTTCATTTTCAAACACTCAATTTCCTTTTTAGGGATCTTTACGACGTTCACTATCGACCAAAAAGGTTGCTCTTTCCTTTTCTGTTTTTCTTTTGGGAATAGAGTGTGCTGTGAAGAAGCGCCTTGATTTAGCGCATGTTTCGCTTGTTGCTGCTTGTTGTTAAAGTGGGTCAATCGGTGTCGTTTTGAGCTCTTCTTCAAACTGATTATTTGATAGAGCCATACCCGGCTGGCTCATGCCAAAGACGATTTAACATAGGACCTCCCACCCGAATAGAACCCTCGCTTTGCTTGTTGTTCGAGATTTGAACAAGCGCTGCTTTAACCCCATTATTCATATCCATTGCACTGATGCTAACCATAGCTCGGCTCTGCGCTGCCGTTTATGACTCCTCACACTCGTCGCACTTTTTACTCAATTAATTGCAGCGTGCCTTAGAGGTCAACTACTTCACTTGTATCCTTAAGTTGTCGTCTTCTATTACCTACGAAGTGCTCAAATCTGCTCAATTTTTTATTGCTCAGTGCAAATTCACGATGGTCACCAACCTGATCAACTCCGTTCACTAACACCTTATCGTTTCAAACGACTTTTACTGTCATCTGCAAGTCATGTTCTTTTATTCGCCGCATCCCAAAACAACGACTGTCCGTCGACCGACACTCGGTCAATTTCAGCCACCTACCAGCTCTACGGAAGCTCGGCTAGGAGCGCAGTTTTTTGATACTCTTACTCGAGGCCCGTCCGTTTATGAAACCAGAAGAACAGAAGCACGATTTCTACCGATCCCTCAGTCGGAAGACGGATGGAACGTCGATGATTCAGCAAATAACAACAGTTTCCTGCAGTCGACCATAGTTGAACTAAACTCATCATCGCCCATATCGTCAATCTTCTCAATTAGCGAATCAAGAAGAGCAAGTAAAGTAGCAGGAAGAAGTCTCGTTCTCCGTCGTCCGACTATCTCGATTCAAGACGATGGTCGAATTATAATCGGTATTCGTCGCTGTTGTGTCTGCTTCGTACAAACGATAAAGGGATAGTAATAAGGTGCTTCTCTAAATTCAGAAGAATACTGTAATTCACATATCAAAAAAAGTTTGATTTGTTTTACTTAAATATAGTTTCATTTAAATTGACTTTTCTTATTAAAACAAGTGCAGGTAGTTTTTCCTTTAAAGGCCTTTGATATTTTAATAGCTCCGAACCATTTTAGACCACGTCGGAGCGCGATGGGACGGAGTACCTCTCACTTCACAGTCGGCATTGTTGGATGCCGAAGACGGCGCCACCATAATCACCGACACAATCAAGGAGGATGGCGAGAAGGATTCTCTCTCATGTGCGCAGCAAATAGTGAAAGTGAGTTTATTATGCATGTTTCTTCGGTTTCTTCCGCATTTTGCACCATATTCCGATCTATTTATAGATCTTCAGAGTGAGTGCAAATGTGGAGGAAGTTTTCCCGCTTCATGCATGTCCAATCAAAGTTTATAATCGCATTTATATGTTTCGGATTGTGGAGTCGCTATTTAAATGAGGACACAGACAAAATAGATTAAATTCCATAAAATATTTCTCTTTTCCCTAACAACCGACAGACATGCTTCTAACAATTAAATTTTAAATGTTTAAGTACAGTACGTCTTGTAAAGGTAGAAATGAACCCACAAACGAACACACCTTTCGTTACTAGTAGTAAGTTGCAAATTGAACGATTTTATTGGACGTTTATATTTTAAAACTTTGATTTATTGTTCCAATTCGAAAACCGGATGTGCTCATATGTTTGCATGATGCAAAAGGCTGTCGAAAATGGTGTCCTTTGAGATTTCGAACGACACGTGCGTGCGTGCCTGAGCTCGATGCGGGGCAGCAGCAAGTAGTAGGCTTGCGCACTCACAACGCAAAGAGCAAAAGAAGGCAAGCTGGAATCAATGGGGCAAAATAAAGACGACAATCAATTGGCATTTATTTCAATTTTCTCTTTTAGTACATAAAAATATTAATACCACACATCATACTGGTTTCGGTATTAATCGGTTACTTGTGCCTGGGCGCGTGGATTCTGATGGCTCTCGAAACAAGAACAGAACTTCTAGCCAGGTAGTCCTACAGAAACGACTCCTCAGATCAACAGGTGCTTTAGATCAAAGAAACTCGTAAGATTAACAAATATGATGAGAAACTTTACGGTGGACAGTTGGCACATTCTCAACGATGCACAGACAGGAGTACGATCGGTTCACCACACAGAGTGGTCTTCTATTTTCAGGTATCCTTAATCCCTTTTTTTGCAAATGCCCTTTATGCACTTTAAGGAAACAGAAATCGACTTTTTCGCCTTTTTTATATTTGTAATTGCTTTGAAATTTTGCACACCCTTGTTTTTGAGGGCTCCTAAAGCGAGTTATAGGGACCTACGCTGAGGTGGAGAAATATTAGAAGTTTGAATGTTCTGACACGCTTTCCCTGAACATTAGATCTTGGCATTCTGTAAACCGCAGTCAATTGATGTGGCGATCGTCGTCGGCGTTATCTTAACAAACCTTGATGTTATTGTTTTATTGGCTACTTCTGCCTATTTCTATACAATCATGAACGTAGAACTGGACAAAAAGAGTAAAACATAGTCGGTAAACACAGAACAAACGTCAGACTCACGTGTAATTATCAAAATTGTAACAATTCATAACAATCCAAAGTGTAAAATCGCGGTCTACAGTATGCCAGGGTCTGAAGTTCAGGTAAAAGGCGCAAACTCGCTCTAGAAGTCGTTAAAATTTTTTTAAAATTCTTTTTTGATCTTTGGCAAACAATCTAGGACCGTTTGCTTATTAACGATGCTTATTAACATGTCTGTCAACGAGACATCATTTAGGGAATACATGGTTTCTGTTTCTGAAATAGTTGATGACAGACGACCGATCAGAAGGGAACTTGCACTGCCAGATCATCTTGAAAACATGCATAACAAATGGACATTTCCAACTGCACTACTCTACGTCTTAACAGTGTTAACCACTTGCGGTATGCATTCACAACACTCCAATTATAAAAAAAAATTGTTAAAGGTTATGGAGAAGTGTCGGTTGACACTGATTTAGGAAAAGTGTTTGCCGTTGTCTTCGCACTTGTTGGTATTCCACTTATGTTCATAACGGCAGCCGACATTGGAAAGTTCTTGTCGGAAACCCTGCTCAAATTTGTAAAAAACTGGAGTCGTCTTACGCAACAATTAAAGGTACTGCTTGTACATGTTCTTTTCATCAATGCTCAACATAATCTTCTAAAGGATTTCGTGCAACAAACGTGTTGTCGTCGAAGGTACGTCCGAAGGAAATCGATGCAATCCGCCAACGGACAGCTTGAGACTCTCGAAATGCTTGGATTAGATGGTACAGAAGAGAAACTTTGGTTCCCGATAGGTGCCGTTAAATCAGTCTTTTAATTTAATATCTTTAAACGTTTTAGGGGCCTATGTTGCGTGCATCTGTCTTTATTGTTCTATGGGATCAGTGATGTTTATTAATTGGGAACGAAATTGGTCTTTCATTCATGCTTTCCATTTTGGTTTCAACTTGATCGTTACAGTCGGTCTTGGTGACATCGTCGTTACAGATTACATATTTCTTTCACTCATCGTTGCTTTCGTAATTGTTGGTATGAAGATTTACTTGTGAACCTCTGATAGAAGTGCGCCGCAATCTGTTTCAGGTCTTTCGGTCGTAACCATGTGCGTTGACTTGGCCTCGACACATCTCAAAGCTTACTTTACTCGAATTCACTACTTTGGCCGCGCAAAACGCTTTTTGGGAATGAGCGAAGAACTCAAAGAAATCGTCGCTCTTCTCGGAGCCATGCGTAGGAAGAAAGGAGGAAAAGTAAGATTCCTCAAGTAGCGTAAACGGAATATATGACTTTTGATTTTCAGGTTACTTGGAATGACGTGCGCGACTTCCTCGACAACGAACTGCGAGATCGGCCGTTTGAGCCTCATGAGCTGTTGATGAAATTACGATTCATCGACGAGACGAGTTCTGGGATGTCGACAATTCGACATAACAGTTTCCAGTCCGACTTTTTCCGAGAAAACGAATACCTGCGTCGTTTGACGGCTCTTCGACCCGAACAACCCGCATATCTCTGACGTGCACGGTGAATACCTCGCTTCTCGTCGTTCTTCAAGAAGAACACACTTCGTTGTTAACAAGTGTACATAAACTATCATTGGCGGTCAATAAATATGTTCTAATTCGAGTTATACTTTTGAGCTCTTAAGCTCTAGAGCGTGCATTTCAATGACCAAATCAAAGGTGTCGACAAGTCGAGCGGCTCATTTGCGCTTTAAGGATTCTCGTTGCAATAATGAACGTTATCAGTACTGATAAGCAGTGCTCCTCGGTGCTCGCCGCGTGTTAAACTTCGTTTCTCTTCGTTGGGTGTCACTTATGAACGACTCATCTGTTCTCAGATTCGTTAAACTTCTTTACTCTAAAAGAGCATCGTCTTATAATTGAATGTATTCTATTTTTGTTTAGCTCCGCATCGTAGAGACAGTAATATTCGCGCGTCCTTTGTCAGCATATAAAAATGGTTCTGATAGTAATACTTCGAGTTTTAGCGATTATGCCAAACCAAGGAGGAAAGAGGCTAAGCTTCTTTGTCCGAGATGCAAAGAGTCCTTCTCTTTCAAGTGAGGATGAAGTAGATGAGCATATTGAATGCAATAAAGTGGTTTATGGCATTCACAAACAATTGGTGACCCAATTTCATCCTGGTAGGACTATTGTAAATGATCAAGTAGCATTGACAGAGTCGTTTTAGCTGTGAAGGATGTTGCCGAAGCCGGTGTCAACCTGCTCCGGGCTTTTCATGGTTAAATTAGATTACGTTTCGGTAATTCACGTTGAATTTTAGCTATTCACAAAGCAACCGAGGCTTACACTAACACTCTTCTTGCTCTTGCAAATTCAGGGTCAAAGAGTCATCCAGAAACCGTTGAAGTTGCTGGAAACCTCCACCAAGTAGCCCTCCAAATGCGGAGCATAAACGACGCTCACAGGAAATGCGTTTGTAATTGTCATAGAGAGAAGAGTCCAATTCGATATTTATAGATTAGCAAATTCAGCAGCATTGTGACTAAAACGAATGAATATAGCATTCAAGAAAAAGATCTTCTGAAGCATTTGCTTACATCGTTTACGAAGAAAGAAAAAGGAATAAAGAAATTTGTCGAAAAGGGTCTACGCGTAATATTCAAGGCAATGTCCCCTGTCACAATATGCAATTTTAGGATCCACGAGACCTTCAGGACTTTTACAGGGCGGAAATGAAAGACAACATTCTGCAGCAGAAGTTCCGCTACAAGTTCTTCGTAGACAAACACAGCGAGTGGTTGATCTGCTATAACGACTTGTTCAAGACGATGGCCGATATTTTGAATGAATCTGATGTGGAATCGGAATCTTCTGATGAAGAATCATCGGAAGACGAAAAGCATCAACGTCGGCCTATTGCGCGTTCGGCTTCCGCTGCATCTTCTCACAGAAGTCACGATTCGCAACCTCAACGACCTCCAAGTTCTATTATGAGAGACGTGTCTTCACAGCAAAGAGCCCACACACAAGAGGTTGATTAATGCTTAATTACTCTGTTTTAAGAACCAAAAATTTCAGTGGTCTCGACGAGGATCAGTTGGAAACAGCAGTATTTCGGTGTCCGAGAATAATGTACTTGTGACAGCTGGAGACAAAAACAACAACTCTGATATCGTAAGTGAAAATGTGAACAAGTTTGCAAAATCAGTGTCTCCAGCCTACGAAGGACCAACCCTTGCAACTTCGAAAGAACAATAGCAGTTTCTTGCTTCCACAAGCTCGTGAAGAAACAAAAAGTCGTGCAAGTAGCATTCTCAAAGTCCGCGTAAGATACAATCCTCTTTTGTCCAATGTTTTCATCGTTTGTTCAGGACCACCCTCAACTTGTCCGCAACTCGGAATCGTCCATTACCGACACTATCATGAATCATGCGGGTTTCCATTTGGGCGAAGATGAAGTTGCCGGAATTCTCTTTGATCTTGACAATGCCACAGCATCCCAAACAACGGAAGAAGACGAAGGCCACCAGGAAAACTTTACTCTTGTAAGTGCTGAAGTGCACAACGAGGAGGAACCAAATGAGAAGAAAGAAACCGAGAAAACAACAGACGAATCTCCAGACGCCGTAAATGTTATTTCTCTTCCCGTTGTTACTCCACGCAAAATCGAAAACACTCCGCCAACTATTCCGGTACCCGCGGCGAGAAACACCCCAACAAAAGCGGCTTCTAAGGCCGGTGAAAATAATCCGATCAGTGCTAATCCGAGGAGCGCCACGATCGCAGACACTTTTCCCGATTACAGCAAAACTGTTCTCCTAACGGGAAAATCAGTTACTCCGTTATCACCGGTTGCATTACATTATGTGAAACCAACTCTGGAGGAAAAGACGAGCTTACCAATTCAAATTAATGTTCAAAAAAGAACTGCAGACTCCGGCACCCCTCTTATTGAAGATTTAGTAAAGAGTGCGAAGAAGCAAGGTTCGTGATTAGAGTTCAAAGCAGTTTTGCTTAAAAACAATTAACAGAAATGTTAACCAAAACGATCTCATCTGACTCAAGAACGGCTGAATGGGATAGAGGGGACACTCTCGTTTGCACTTCAAACTATTCGAGCTCGGGTTCTGAACGCTGTCTCACTGCTTCTTCTGGTGAAAAAATGGAACTGCTCAAGATGGGCTCCAAAGGATGGATCTTTGTGCGCAAAATGGACACCTTAACGTAATCAAAAAACTTTCAAGTCTTTGACACGTAATTTATATTTTCAGAACAGGCTGGTTTCCATCTATCTACGTCAAAAAAATCGACTAATTATTTCAAGTAAATTTCTTTGATGAGTGACTAGTACACGCTGATCAATAGTTTTATTGTCTTGGTCTGTGATCGATTTGGAAATAAATTCAAACAATAGGAAATAAAAAGGGAAACTAGGACATAATAAATGAGCTGTTATTGGTGAAAACAACAATTTCGATTAACACAAAAGAGAAACGCGATGTAGCACAGCAACGCATAAATGCAACCCATCATTGTCACCGATTGACAAGATTAAAGTTCACAGCTTTACTACCCGGAAGAGAAAAATAGAGCGGAATCTTTAGTTTGCGAATCCAGATTCCAACAAAACGTTCTGTGATGTCTGCGTGTACTATTTTGAATGCATACTGTTGAGCACAGGACCACTCGATTCTGCTTTCCCGGGTCTAGTTTTCGGACTTCGCGGATGCCCGTTCTGATACTGGCGATTGCGCGCTCTCATCGACCGGAATTCAGTAGTTTCGCTTAAATACTTTGAGAAATCGGCCGGAATTTCGTTTTGTGACACCATTTTGTAGCCAAAAACTGAAAACAGAGAAATAGCGTTTAGTACTACTCTGTCACATCTCTACCTGGAAGTTTTCTAAGCAATTTTCTGTGGAGACGCCACATCGCATAACGAATTTCTATGAGTCGACTTGCGTAAATGAAGGCGTCAGCAAGGAGCTTCAAAACGTTGATAATTTGTGAACCCAAGCTAACGTAAAACGCTGTTTTCGGAGCGAGGTGGATGATACAACCCGGACAGAACAGCACGTATTGAGTTACCGTAGGAAGCCAACCTAAATAACTAATTAGCTAATGAGCGAGACTTTGCCAACCTAAAATCGCAGATCCAGCAAGAAACATTAGCGTAACCAGAAGACGTCGATTCGCCGTTTTCTTCTTTTCTGCGCACCCTGACGAGAACAAGAGAGGGTCCCTTGAAATCTTCCTCATGTGTACCAGAATGTGGAAGTAAAGAAACGAGGTGATAAAGACGAAAACGAAGAACGGAGCTACCAAAACGCAACGTACAGTAAAGTTTTCTGAAAATGACACATTACACTCTTATTGTCATTGTCACTTACGAAATATTTGTCCGCCCTCACATCCATGTCGCGAGAAGAAGGCAAATGCCTGTTCGGCTCGGAAACCACCGTCAACTACTGTAAACAACGTCATGAATCCTGTAATCGGGACTGCGTATGCAGCTAAAATAGCTATTCGGACGGTACGGTGAGTAATCGCATGACGTCTGAGAGGATGCACTATGCCAACGTAATGATTCAGAGCCAGTGCCAGAAGATTGAAGACAGATGCAAAGAAAGTTGCTATTTTAAGCACCTAAAACATATGTTTGCTAATTAAAACATTAAGGATATGTACTTCCCTCAATGAGGAGAGTAAAGCAATTTGAAATTACGGAGAGTTGATCGGTAACTATCGGTAACAACACATTGACCAAATTGCTGAGAATGTAGAACAGCGCACATGCAGCGTCTGAAGCAGTCAGACTGACGCAAAGTCGGAGATTCACTCCGATGGGGCGACGAAGATACCGAGCAGCCTTGAATGCGTAAAACAATTCAAAGCCAATATCACGTCAAACTTACTATCAGAAGGTAAAGGTTCACAAAAAGAGCCGCTGTGGAGACTACCGTAACCAAAAGAGATGCCTCAAACATGGGGAAAAAAGCCGTTGCCCTTGCCCAGGGACTCTCGTTGACCGCAACGCTAACATCGCTCTCGTTACTCATGATTGCCTTCGACCTAGTAAAGTTTCCTTCGTCTTCTACGTTTCTTATTTCGGGCATATGCCTGAAAATGCGACACTCCGCTAATGACCCTATTACCTTAGCACGTGACAACACGTTGCGCGCGAATTAACACGAATCTAACATAACTTGGTCCCCGGTGTATTGAAAAGAATTTCTTTGTTTTTTCTTTTGCTCAATGGACACATAATTAATTATTTGTCTCACTCTAACGATCATTCATATATGCGCAAAGTGACAGCAAATAGGATCATCAAAGCCTCGTCGAGTGTCCACGCTTCGTTGCGGACTACCGAGAAGCGAAGCAGTGCTGTTAATATTACTTCTTCATCCATCGACTAATCAAATTTACGCCACGAAAGAGTCAACACTCGCAAAACTACAAAGAACGGACTACTCGAAACAATTATCCAAATTATTGCGCTTTTCAGTTGATTAGAGGCATATGGTCACCGAGAGACTGAAATAAGCTTTCTCGCCGGAGACATCAAAATCGTTGTATATAATTTTGGATATGCTGTCGAACCCCGGTGTCGACATTATCCAATTTGCAAATTATTCGATTGAGTCGACACGGGAAATGCGTGCGTCGGTGTGCATATCATAGAGAGCGGACCATTGGCATCGCGCGATCAACTTTTCTTGAAAACATTCTGAAAGAACATGTAAGCAGAAACTACACGGTTGAATTGTTGAAAAGGAGAGCTTGCCCTAAACGCGAACAGATCATTGATAGCTTACTTTTCCACTTTGGCCGAGAAACGCGAACAAAATAGTTAAATATAAGCGCTTTTCAGTGAGTCGAATAGTAGATGGTGTACAGTTGTCTAAAAGTTCTTTTACGTTAGCGGCAGAGAGAGAGTGAAAAAGAGAACATTCAACGATACCGTGAGCTCTCCGAAACGTATCGCTCCGAAAACAAACAAAATTACGCCAACAGCAACTCGTCAAATTTAAATAATATCAACTTGTTTTTCGCTTTGGTTTGTCTCCAGCGAGCCGATTACAAGTGCGGCTCCACCGACGAACGGGAAGAACGCGATATTCGCCATTAACACCCTCAAGCAATCAAACTCAACAAATATGGAGCACTCAAAAAGTTTATTTTTCATTTCTTTGCGTTATGGGAACGTCTATATCATCTTCTCTTCGTCAGAATCTTTTCATTGGGTATAATACTTTGATTACGTATGAAAAGTGGAGTCTTTCTTATTTGTGCAACAATTATGCCACGAAGCATTACGGTAACAGTTAGGTTAATAGAGCAAAATCACATTTATAATTAAAGGTACACTTGCCGCAGACATCGTAAGGTAAATAAACAAGAGGTAAGGTGGCCATTAAAAAACATTGTTGAAAATTAGTCAAAGTACACATGAACCGGCTGTTACGTCACTACGAGCACTTAGTTACAAATATTCCAACGATATTATGCGTCAACAGTTGTAGGGATTTTGACAAGAGATATGATGTGTGGCGAAGAATCTCATAAATGTTTCAGATGAGAATCAGGAAGGCAGGTGAACGCACTAAATAAAGTTTATAAGTTGCACTGCCTGTCTTAATGAGTTCGTATGTATGCACAGCTGCAATGGTGAAATTAACTGTCCAGAAGTCGGATTTGCAGATTGTAAAGGGTGAAGCACATCACGCAAATTCAAATAAAAAAACATGAGAATAACTATCAAGAGCCCTTTTGCGGAATAAATGTAAAAGTAAAATAGAGGTAATGCTCGTAAACAGGAATGATAGAAATTGCAGAAAAAATAAACTTCAGAAAGATTCCTCCGTTCTACGTCCTACGATTCCTACGCACATCCGAGAAGTCTTAAATCACGCTTAGGAATTTTCATTTACGTTTTGTTTTGTACTCTAAAAGGGCACTCATATAAACCCCCTTTTATTCCAAAAATGTGCACCAAATAAACAATCCAAAATCAAAAAAAAAAAAAAAATTTGTACAAATAAGCCGGAAGC
>KI640271.1:1537-13953 GCA_000505645.1 Steinernema monticolum
ACAAACTTTTTAGACAGTCCGTTTCAGACTTTTCAGATGTGTCAGAGATTTTTTAACCAAATCGCGTCACCCTCTCAAAAATACATTAAAGACCACACTATTAGGAGCATAGAACCAGCGAGCCACAATTATTCCGACTTTTGACAGTTGTGCGTTTTAGCTTCCGGTTCTTCTACAAAGGAAACTTCAGTCCAAGGAGGGAGTCGTCGAGCACTCCGGTGCCCATTCCAGCACATCCTTTGGGCAACTAACTAACAAAAGTTTGTCTTGCCTGTCTGTACACTGTGCGGATGCATTTACCCGAATACTCGGCCGGGTTCTTCATGGTACCAGCGTCATTCACTCTTAATACTCTTCCCTGAAGGCTTCATCACTGTTTGCGACCAAACTAGCAGATCCTCGAACGTTCTCCAATTTTCCGAGGCTTTTTTTAGATTCTAAATCGACTGTATTTATGTAAATTCCAGTATATCTTATTGTTAACTCTAAGTCAGCTGAATCTCGGTGTGCTCTTGATCATAAATGTTGGATGACACAGTTATTTATTACTCGCACTTCCACTTGATAAACCTGGGCACTAAATGAAAAGCGATTCTAGTAGCCAAAGGGAGGGAACGACCATACTCGTAAAGGATCACAAAATAAATTAACATCGAAAAACGAGCAATGTTGACATTAGAGTTCCTCCTTCCGCTTTTGGAAACTCTTGACGGCGTGCTTCTTCATAAACTTCGTCAGATCGTCCAAGTCGCGGTTTCCCTGGTACTGGATAGGAGAGTCCTTCTTTCCGGAGGGAGCGAAATAGATGGTTGGGAATCCTTCAACGTTGAAGTTGGCAGGAGCGTCGTTGGCAGTGGTGTCGTACTTGGCAATCACAAGATTGGGCTGTTCTGCCTTCAGTTTGGCGGCCAGCTGCTTGTACTTGGGTTCAAAAGCCTTGCAATGTCCGCACCACGGAGCGTAGAACTCAATGAGGACGTCTTTGGATTCATCGAGAGCAACTTTTGCGAAGTTTGAAGCGACGAGGGTTTTCAAAGGTGCCTTGTCATCCGTGGGAACTGGAGCCGACTTGATGTAAGGCTTCACCTTTCCAGAGCTGATGTCCTTCATGAACTCTTCGAGATTCTCATCGAGTTCGCCGTCGTACTTGTCAGGGTTCATTGGGTATTTCTTTCCATCGTGGCCAAAGACGACGATGTTGTGCTCAAGTCCACTGTCCCCAAGTCCAACTTCGGTCAATTCTTTGCCGAATTCCTCTTCATCGGCAACGGCAAAGCGGTATTTCTGTGCCTTAAACTAAAATAAAAATTAGTATTTCCTTTCGGTTGCACTAACCTTATCAGCAAATGGAAGAATCTTGTTCCTCCAGAACTGAGTTCCTTGAATGTATTGAACAGAGAAGTCGACGTTGTAGTAAACGACAACAAGCGGGAAATTCGAGTAACGAGTTGCAGCGTTTTTGCGGGTCATGTGACCGACCAAAGGAGCGGCGTTGTCACGGAAGAAGGCAAGAAGGTCTTCAGGAGAAGCAGACTTCTTTCCATAGCTGGCCTTCTTGGATTCGAACTTTGACCAGAAGATTTCGGGGTAGAATATGAAGATATCATTCGGCTTCGCACCAAAGTGGCGCATAACTTCAGGATCGAAAGTGTATCCCACCGATGGAAATTCCTCGCGAGTCATTTCGGAAGTATCAGAGAAGGCTTCGAACATGGCCGATTCTTCAGAAGCAAAGAATCCGACAATAGCAATATCGTCACGGGTCTGAAAACGTTGGATTTCCTTCACCGAGACGAGTTCCTTTGCAGCCGGCTTCGCTTGTTCGAGCATATACTTGACGATGCCTTCGGCCTCACGAGGTCCACCGTAATCGAAACGCTTCCCCTTGCGAAGAAGTTTCAAGGTAGGATACCCACTGACGCCATATTGGTCGCCCAGTTTCTTCTCAACAGTTGCGTCGACCTTGGTCAAAAGAATATTAGCTCCAAGAGCCTTAAGCTTTCTGGCGGCCTTTTCGAATTCAGGAGCGAGCTTCTTGCAATGTCCACACCATGGAGCATAGAACTCGACAAGGACAAGATTGTGGTTACCAACAATTTCATCGAATGTTTCGACGGTCAAAGCAACAACTTCTTCCTTAGGCGGTTTATAGTTCGGATCGCTCTTTGCAGACACCCAATCCACAATGGCTGAAAAAAAGAACTCACTTTGTGTTCGTTTGAGTGCTTAAAAGATTGATTGCAAACTCAACGCGGACAAAGTATCTTGAGAACTCACTGCCACGGCGAGTCACCGCCGGTCACGGCAAATATTTACTCTTTGGGCAGTACACAGTCGCGACCCTCATTAAGCCGAACAAGTCAAACAATGCGGCAACCTAAGCAGGTTGACCTCCTATCGAATGGCATATCGAAAGAGGATAAGAAGAATAAACTGACCATCGGCATCTCGACCTCCGTCGTAATCAATAGGATTGTCAGAGTTGTGCCAAAATTTGAGAGTCGGGTATCCCTTGATGCCAAAGCGAGTTCCAAGTTCAGTTTCCACCGTCGCATCGACTTTCGCTAGAGGAACATTGAGTCTTTCAGCGGCTTTCGCATATTCAGGAGCCAAATGCTTGCAGTGTCCGCACCTAAATAGAAAAACATTGAAGTAGGACAATTTTGGGGTGAGAAGTTTACCATGGGGCGTAGAATTCAACGAGAACAGTAGGATTTTTCTTCAGGAACTCGTCGAAGTTCTTATCGGTGAGCACAACGACTCCTTCGTCAAGTTCGTAGTTCAGCTCTTCATCGGCTCCGTACACAACAAGAAGGCAGAGGAGAAGAGAAACGCCCTTCAGAGAGAGCATAATCCTGAAATTAAACGACTTCACCTATGGGTTCCCTTGTCGAGTATCAGAAGGCTTCTTGAGTGAGCGGAAACGGAAGGACCAGGCCACGCGAAACGCCGCCGTTCGAGTGCCACGCGGCGATACGACTGAGAGTTGACACTGGACTGTTGAAGTCGATTGATGGCCGCGACCGCCGTCGACGGACGGTGCGCCAACAAACCAAACAGTAAAGTCGACCTTGTTTGATCATCCGCGCACTCATTCCCTCACATTTTCATCTTCACTCATCAGGAGTCCGTGATGTTAACCAATTCCAGACGAAAAGAAAAATCTGCAGAAGCAGACCGCAACAACATAGACATCACAAATTACATAATGTGAGTTGAACTCTTTCGCCAGCCGGGTTCACGTTCGGTCGGTCGATTCGCAGCCATGCAGGATTACGAGTTGACGGTTTTTTTGGCCTACATTGGCCTCGGCGTTAATGCCGCTATCATCGTTGTCGGCATCATCACAGCCGTGATCGCTTTCCTCCTCATCAAGCGTCAGGTCAGTGAGCTAATGTGTAATCACAATTCATGAAAGATTTTTGTCTTCAGGGACTTGAGGAGATCAATAAGGCAGCCGCCATCTTCCCTACTGCGCTCGAAAGCATTAACTACTCTGAAATTCCGATAGGAGTTGTGGCAGTTATCGCTGATCATATGCAGATATCCGTTGAAGAAGTAGCTGCTGAATACGCAAAGGACGCTGCACAACGCAAGGTTCTCGTTCTGCAAACCTTCAGAAAGGATCCCGTCACCGATAACTTCATTGAAAATTTCCCGTCCAAATTCATCCAGCATGGTTATGTCGGAGAAGAACTTCTTGCCCATTAAGATGTACCATTGTAAATGAACAGTTAATAAATAAATCGCTACATTTATTGGTGCATCTATATGACCGTCAAGAAGGATGAACTAAGTTATCAGTTCACTTTACTGGTAGTTAGCCTTGATCTCCTTCCACTGCTTCCCCTTGTTGTGCTGAAATAAAAAAAAATACACCTTAAATCAAAATAATGTCAAAGCTTACGTGATCCCAGAAAGCATTGGTAGCGGTGTTCATGGTGTATTCAAAGACGAAGGCTCCAGCGGCAGTAGCTAACAAAACAGTGGAAAACTTGCGAGCAACGGTGCGGTAGAAGATAGATCCGATTCCTCCTGCCATCTTTCGTCTCGATCTGAAATCACTTTAATATCAATATATGAAAAACGATTGCCACAAAGTATTCGATCTGACGCACACAAAGCAATTAACTTTTCCACTATATGTACGCATACCATAAACAACGAAATTAGTTGGAACAAGAAAAACAAAAAAAAAGATATGAAAAACCAATTCAATTTTTTATTTGATCGAAATCGAAACACAAAAGAGTGATAAGAAAACACGCGTTGATTTGTCTCACAAAAGCGTTGTGCACAAACTCAACTCATTTCACCACTGCAAACACCGACGGTCGAAACGATGTGGGTGGGACATGCATCAATGTACACAGAAAAGAACCTTTCGAAGCTGAATTTACGGATTCACAATGCTTCCGAAAAGTTACATTCAAATAGCTCGTGATTTACACCGTTACTGCTACCTTCAAGCAAAAAATTTAGAACGATTCTACAGTAATCAACTTTTGGTCTTGCAATAATTATTCGAACCGAGCTTTACAGTGCGTCACCAGACCTCTTTCATTTGAAAACGGCGCAGACTCCTGCCACGGGAACTCAAACGGCTAAATAGTAGGCCTACCATCGTTGAAGGTACGATTTTCGTCAATATGTGACGCTTTTCTTTTGGGAACGCGACAAATTATTTGATTTTGTATGTGTCGTTTACCAAAGTGATCGATTCGGACGTGAAACGGGCAGGACGTGGGTGACAACGGATTTTGCAAAATATTGCTAGACGTAATGGGGTGGTAGGTACCTCAATTTTCATGTTGCTTAACTTGTATTTTCTCTTTTCGTAATTTGTGATCGTTATATTATTCGGTATTTGCTCTTAAATGTTCTTTTAATTGATATTGGTTTGAATTTCTCGTTTGTGTTATGCTGTGCTTTGATCTTTAAAAATCCTAATCTCGTATCTACGTTCAGGTAGTAAAATGGTCAACCCCAAGGGAGTTAGGCGCGGAACGCGCTACATGTTCTCAAAGGACTTCAAGAAGCACGGTATTGAGCCTCTGTCCACCTACTACCGCATCTACAAGCGCGGAGATATCGTCGACATCAAGGCCAATGGTGCCTTCCAGAAGGGTATGCCATTCAAGGCTTACCACGGAAAGACTGGTCGCGTATTCAACGTTACCAAGCACGCCGTCGGTGTCGTCGTCAACAAGCGTGTCCGTCAGCGCATCCTCCATAAGCACTTGAACATCCGTATCGAGCACATCAAGCCCTCCAAGTGCCGCCAAGACTTCCTCGACCGTGTGAAGGCCAACGATGTCAAAAGACGCGAAGCTAAGGCCAAGGGAGAAGCCGTCGATCTTAAGCGCAAGGTATTTTCCCCTAGTTTGATATCCGTATTTATCTTTCGTTTAGCCCGTTGAGCCCCGCAAGGGACATTTGATCGAGACCAGCGAAGAATACACTCCTACCCTTCTCGCTCCCATCAAGTTCGAGATCATCGCCTAAATGTATTTTGTTGTTACGTTTGTTGAAATATATGAACTGTTTTCTGTTTCTAACCTCTTGTTATTGTGTTTTTTGCATTTGTCTGGACTAAGTACCTAAAGTACCACCTACCAGGCGGGCACTAGTGCGGTTCTCACTACTCGATCAGCTGTCACCAATTTCATGTTAAGACCCATCACAAAGCTCGACACATTTGCATGCAACGACCACCTTCTTAAAATGCTTCAAGGTTTTTCAGTTTCTCATTCGGAATCTGGATGGCGCTGCACATGAAATTGGACAAAAGGAGTTTTGGTGTGTAGTTTCCGATCCGCGATGATTTGCTTCGCTGACCATATTTTCATTGATTTTTACAATTTTTCGTTCTTTGAAACAAAAGTGACTTCAACGAGTTCAGTGGCTTTCATAACGTTTATTGCACAGTAACAAAATAATTAAATTACAAGATCGGTTATTTGCAAAGATGGATAACCATTTAACTGATTGCACTAGTTTGTTCAGTTTCCACGAACAAGAGCGATGAGACCATCCTTATATGATCCGGAACAATCTCCCTTGATCATAGCTTCTAGGCTAGTTTTGAACATGCGCTGGAACTCTTCACGAATGTCAGCCATGTCGGCTTCAGCGCGAGTGACGCAGACACGGATCAGATCATTGTCACGTGTTCCCAAACCCTAAGTATGATATTGAAATTGTGAAATGAAGTTATATATTCCTTACCTTCATGGAATCGTGAAGGCACTGAGCAAAGAAGGCAGGTTTGTTGCGAATACACTTGATGACTGCAATCAATCCATCACGAATATCCCCCGAGAATTCCGACTCGATGGCCTTTTCGATGGGATGACGAGTAACCTTCTCGTACTCGTCGAACACCAGACGTAACTGCATATAGTTCTGCGATGCAAGGATGGCGTTGAAACAGCTCTGCAAAAAATATCCCTAACTTATATGAAGGTGTATGTAGCGAATTTACCTCATCCGTTCCAAGGCGCTGTTCTCCTGCACGGAAAAGATTACGAGCATCTTGATTGGCTCGGAGTGGGTCAGTATTGAAACTTTCATCACGACCTCCAGCGCAAAGAGAAACGAGAAGACGCTTAAAATGGCCTGAAGTTTCTCCGATCAAGTCGTTCTCAAGTTCATTTCCATACAGCTGGCGGTATACGGTACGCAGTTCGGCGATCTGCGTGTTTGTGCGCGAGCACATGATTTCAATGAGCACAGATTCAGTTGTTCCGAGTCCCTTAAACAATAAAAATAAATTGAAAAACTGTTATCTGGAAAGACCACTACTGACATCGACACCACCTACCTGCATAGCCTTGCGAAGCTGTGCGGCGTCGTACTGAGCAGGAAGCTGCATGAGAGCCATGATGAGATCCTCGAAATCTCCGCGCAACTCCGACTTCAATTCGCTAAGCAAATCCTTGCCATACATGACCTTGAAGGCACGAGTAATATCCTGGCGTTGCGCATTGCTACGGGCGCACAGAACAGCGATGACTTTGCCTTTATCACAGCCAAGTCCCTTCATCGCCTTGCGGAGGACTTCCGCATCAGAATTTGCGTTGAAATTGGGTGCGGGGTGGATAGAAGGACGACCTCCGTAAGACATCGAAGACGCTCCTGAAATGATCACAGTTAATATTGAACCGACTCACATCTTCGCGGCAAAAAAAATGCAGTATCGCGCATCTAGGTAAATACAATTTCGATGAGTCAGTCAGCACGGGCAAGAGGGTGGCAAAGAGGACACCTTTGCCATTCGATGGGTTCTACAGACGGCAACGAGGGTACACATAAACACAGAGAAGAGGCGACGCTTCATTGCGTGTTGTTTAATTGTTTCGAAAAAAAGTCGGAAACCACTGAACGAAAGGGGCGACAAAGATGACGAGTGGATGGCACAGGCAGATGGCATTAGCGAAAAGCGCTGCAGGAAAATAACGAGTTTTTCACGATAGTTTTGCTGTAACGTCCTGTCGTGAATCATCACATGGCAGGGAATATGCTCAATGCCAAAATTACTATCATGTTCGATATAATTGAAAAAAACGTACCTGGAGGATGATGACCATGTATCTGGTGCGAAGGGTAAGCAGAATATGGCGGTTGATGAAACCCTCCATGGGGCTGATATGGAGCCTGTGATTGACCCGATGGGTATCCGCCCTGCCCAGGTGCAAACCCGTAACCAGGTTGTGGATATTCGGCACCTCCAGGTTGACCAAGGGGTGCAAATCCGATGTTGCCCGCGGGGTAGACTTGTTGAGGAGGGTATCCGGGGTATCCAGATCCTTGTTGAGGAGGGTATCCGGGGTATCCAGATCCTTGTTGAGGAGGGTATCCCTGGCCCTGACCTCCGGTATATCCTGAACCTTGTTGAGGAGGGTATCCTTGATTTGGATAACCGTGGCTCATGTTGTTGGATGATGACTGTGGATTCTGGCTTTGATTCTGCGACGACTGCTGGTTGCGCAGATTCGACACAGCGCTCTGAAAATGAAGACAAAAAAGGGGTAATGCGCGGATGAACGTAGATTAGAGAACGTGTTAGCGCCACACACAAATACATACCGATATGACATCATCGAACAGAGATTTGAAGCCAGGCATTTGATAATTTAAAAGAAAGTTAACGAAAGGGAAGTCACCGATTTTTGTGTGCGATCGACTGCGCTGATCACCGCGCTTTTATGCGGCGGCAAGACGGCGGGAGGAGCACAAACACTGCCTGCCTCTTGTTCCCCTTATCTACGGACGCTCGGCCTTCTGATTCAGCACGCAATATCCCTTAAAAATTGACGGGTGAATCATCTCCCTGCTTACGTGCTGCTCTCAACATTTATTTCAGGGCGTTTCTAGTACACAAACAAGTTAAGGACATCACATATCAATGTCAAAAGATTGCACTGAATTACTGTTAGCACGAAAACATGAACGAGCAACTAGCGCGCGAATTGTGTATAAGCAACCGATTTATTGTATTTAATAAATCGATTTCGCTTCGAGACTCAATTTAATTTTCTTTTGTACACTAAATCTGTACTAATCATCTTTCACAAATACCGTAATCCTTTTCTCAATTTCACGATGCGACGTTTTTTTTTGTAAAGCTAGAAGCACTGATATTGATTCCATTTATTAAAAAAACAAATATGTAGAAATGATTTCCTAATCCTTAGTACACACTCCCCATTTTGTAGCCTTTTCCAGGGTAGCAATGGTCGAGACACTGATCCGTGAAGCAGCAGAATGAAGCGACGATCTGAGCGACGGAACACTTCTCCTTGCAGCAGACGTCGTTCCACGAAACACTCGGAAAATCTGTGAAACAAACATATTTCGGTATAGTCGCAATTTACCTTTAAGACAAGGATTTATCTCAGTTTTCATGGTACACGCCGTCTTAAGCCACCTGGTCTGCTTCTCCAAACCGCAGAGTTGCATCTCTCCGGCAGATTGCACATCAGCTACAATCACGAAGAAAATCGCCAATGAGACGAGGAGCAGACGAGAAGTCATTTTCATTTGCCACCAGACGATCAAGTCTACTCGCGTTATGTCCAGGAAATAGCTGAAAAGCTTTTGCCGACTGCGACCGACATCGATCATTGTGTTTACAGCAGACCGAGGGCGTTAGAAAAACAGAACTTTTATTCGGAACATCGAATGTGTACAACTTAAAAATTGAAGAGTATTAAAAGATTTGAGACCACTGAATGAGCAACGACCGGCTAGTAAATTTAAGAAGGCGCGTAGTTGGGGTGCACAACGATCAAAGGTTCCTCTTCATCTTCCGCATTGACACGAACCAAAATATTGTCGTCGTGCATCAGTCTTTTGATAACGCGTTCACAAATCACCTTGAATTTCATCAAATCTTGTTCGGTTTCCATGTGTACCTCATTAGCTTCAAGATACCTAAAAGTCGATCGATCAGTATCATATATATATACTGTTTTTGCTTTCGTTGAGAGGCGAACTGTAGTAATTAATTTAGCGCGAACGAAATCCTGCCGACTTCAATAACAAATCATCGGATCCTGCAACGGCAGCCGATCGCGCCATACTAATTACTACAATACGCCTCACAATGAAAGAAAAAACAGAATATAACACAATAAATTCTCTACCATTCAACCAATTTCGAAACCGGCATTCCAAAGTTATCCTCATCATCTTCATTATCTTCAGCTGCTCGCAAGTGATTCACCAAAACAGCTGTGATTTTTTGATATTCATCGAAGTTAATCTTCATATGCTCCGCGTCAACAGCTGGTTCAGCTTGAGCATCGTCATTCTGAGCTCCATCAGTATCCATAAAGGATTCGTCGTCCAAGTCCACGGCAGCATGTTCGACACGAATCAGAGATTTGCCCAATAATTCACTAGCTCTCTTGACGTGTGCTTCAGTAACGACCTTTTCACAATGCACGCGAGCTAAGCCTTCCGCAAGACGAATCAGAGATTCGAGCTGACGAACAGTGATACGATAAGAAGATATGGTTCCGCTGCAATCGCGAAGGCGCAAAGTTTTGTATTCGCGCACCAAAGCTTTGTGAGCTTCCTTACTAATCTGAAAAAAAAGTTTTCGTCACATATAATTCAGAAATGACATTTTCCTTACAATTGGGAGAAGAGTTCGAGCAAACTCGATGTACTTGCGGACCTGATCAAGATTATAAGGTGTTTGATGTACTTGGTGAGTTTCGATAACGCGATGGTTCTTGATAATCTGTTCGGCGATCGCATAATCAACGCTCTGTAAGGTTTAAATTATTGACCGTACAGATAACTATTTCTAACCGGATTGCACTCGTCTATAAGAACGAAGAAAAGATCAAAACGTGACATAATAGGCGCTGACAGTTGGATGTTCTGACGAAGTGAACGGCCAGTATCGTAACGACCGCCGATGGGGTTCGCGGCAGCAAGGATCGAAGCACGGGCATTTAGAGTAGCCTTTACACCGGCCTTCGTAATGGAGATCGTCTGCTGCTCCATAGCTTCGTGAATCGCAACTTGATCTTTTAAATCCATCTTATCGAATTCATCAATACAGCAAACACTCTAAAACATCATTTTTCATTTTAAAAACTTCTGCAGAAATTTACATTATCAGCCAACATAAGCGCTCCTGCTTCGATAACAAAATCAAATGATTCTTCGTCCTTGACAACAGCTGCGGTTAACCCGGCCGCACTGGAAGCCTTTCCGGAGGTATACACTGTCCTTGGCCAAAATGATTCAACAGTTCTTAAAATGAAATTACATAATTTGAATAAACAAACAGAAATCTTACTTGAGGACTTGGCTCTTGGATGTCGACGGATCTCCAACAATGCAAACATTGATGTCGCCACGAAGAGTCGTTCCAGTTCCCTTTTTGGCGACTCCACCAAACAATTGCAACAAAACACCGAGCTTCACTTCATCGTTACCGTAGATGTGAGGAAATAGACTGCGAATGAGATTCTTGGTGATATCGCGATCTTCACTCATTCTCTTAATATTCAGACGATCAACGTCGGTAAGTTTATCCCACAGTTCTTCATGACCGACGAATTGCCGAGTATCGATTTCACCAAACTGTAAACATAATTTTAAATATATACAGTAACCATTTAATATGCATACCGAAAAATCAGCGGAGAAAAGGCATGAAGCAAGGAAAGCCAACTTGAAGTTCATATCGCGAACTCCCAATGCCTTTAATCCGCGGAGACCATCACCTTCCTTTCCGCGACTTCTGTTATTTTGCTCGGTCCGAAGACCGGGAACCGTAAGCTGAGAACAGTCGGGGATAACGATGAGCATTCCAGTAATTGTACAGCTATCTCCGGGTTGTACACGTTCACATTCTTCACCACGAACAATAACTTCATAGCTGCGAGGGACGCTTCCACGTGGAAGTTCTTCCTGGCACTCCTGTATGCGAACCTTCTGGAAATCATCGAAAGTCGATTCATGAATATCCAAGCGGAATCTCGTGCGGTTAACACATTGTGAACTGGTACATTGAGAGGGTTGAGTGTAACGGAACTGCTGCTCGACGTTGCGAATTGTCACTCCACAGTCTTCGCAAACGAATGTACCACGGCAAAGTTCAGGAGCCACTGGATGGGTGCGCACAACTTGTCCTTTGATAGTAAGAAGGGTTCCGATCTTGTCCGCCGTCAACTCACGCATTGGCGTGATGGAGGTGTAGTGTGTGAGACTAATGTAGAGCTCCTTACGATTAATGCGAGCAGCCTCGCCCTCATCTGCACATGAATCAGCGCAAACCAACTGCAGAGCTCGGTTCAAGTAGGGCGAAAGTCGGAAGTATTGCAGCTCAATAGCTTGAGCCATCGGGGAGCTGTAGAAAATCAAGTCCCGGAAATCGACACTCAGTGTGTTTCTTTCAGGATTGACCAATTCTCTGATCAGTGACATATATTTGATTTCTCCCTCTTCATCTTTAAATCTAAAAAAAGTTAAAGACACAAAGTTTGAAGAATAGTCGCTTACTCTTTGAAAAAAGTAGAAAACTCGTGTTGAATACGGACGCCTTCATCATCTTCGATAACGTTGAAGTTTGACTGGGTAGGAATCGGGTCAACGTTCATCGTCAATTGGCAGCAGGGAGATGATCTAAAATAAAAAGTTTCAGCCATATAATAAAATTTAAAAAAAATTAGAATAAGCCATCTCAGTTTTGAAACACGAAGGAAACGAGAAGGATGTCACCATCAACCACTATGCACTCCTTGATTAACCCAAACGCGCACAGTTTTACCGCTTTCTGGTGTTTCGCGCGTTTATTCTGTTCGAATGAAAAAATGTCGTTTCGGGACGCCATGTAGTACTTCAAAGCCTGTCAACGTGTTAAATACTGTAAAGTCTTTCGATTGTTTCACTAT
>AZHV01004244.1:0-12510 GCA_000505645.1 Steinernema monticolum
TTTCATCTTGAAGTCGAACTCCTGACCATCCGAAGAAGTCAACTTAATCATTTCAGAGGACATTGTCGGTTTTTGAGCAAAGTAGAGAACTGATTTGATTTTTTCTAATAATTTCTGTTATTTTTATGTCATACAATCTATATCAAAATTAATGCAAAGTCTAACGATAGCATCACAACGATAGGAAGCATCGCAAATAGTAATGGTTACAAGTAGACTGTAATCCCCATAACCTATATTCTATATGCAGTACCATAAATCCCCATTTGCACCGCTATTACGTACTCACTGGTCTTCAAAGCACAACCTACAATTTCCCGCACTGTCCTTGATTGAGCGACTATCTCAAAGGAAATCCGTCTTTTCCCATCAAAACGCTTTTTGCGATTGTTCCATTCAGCGAACCATTTCGCATCATTATTCATCGTTTTCTCGAGCGTTTTCGCTTTCTTTCGGCGACCTTGCACCCTCGAGAAGAAACCGATCGTGGCATGAAACCTGTTTCAACGTCATAATTGAATGTTTGCTCGAAGTTTACAATTTTTTAATGATCACTTCATCAAACACCTCAATTTCGTGAAAAGAAGTGAAAATGGTTTCTGTGGTTTACATCAACAAAGGGACATTCCTTAACCTTATTAGCTGAGAGGGTCATGAGCTAAAGTACAGACCTTGTTTAGTGGAATGTTTTCTAAAAAACGTAATTTCGAAGGAATCTCTTCTTCTTTCCAAGGTCACCAAAAAGTTGTTTATTGTTTATGAGAAGTGATGGATGGTCTTACTTGAAATTAAGGGTCAAAAGTGTAATTGGGTGTGAACGGAAGAGAAACGGATCTTAAAGGACTACAGTACCAATTTATCTTATAAGGATAAGAACCCTAAATAGATCAGTTCATGTTTTCGTGTTGTATTTGACAGAATTTGTGCTTTGAACAGTAAATACAGTTCTCCAAAAGTCGTTTTCTTTGTTTTGCTAAAAAATAAATTTTATATGGTGCATTTGACCTTGTTGAGCCGGAAAGCGAAAATTACTGCGGAATAGTTATCGGTCGAAAGATGCGAAAGAGAAGGTAACAAATTTTAAAAGAAAAACGGCAGAAACGTCTTCGGATTGTTTGCCAAAGGCCTTTAGCTCAAGTAATTGCGGAAATGGCTTCTAAGAGCCATAAGTTTTCATTTACGTGGAAGGCGATGAAAGGGAAAATGTCTAACCATAACCCTAATCGTCTAACCATCTAGCCCCGTGACCCTCTCCTTTCTTTCCACGTTAGAGCAAATAAAGGCTTTAAGAACGGGACAGCTTAGGGTGGAAACGCTAGGCTCAATCACTTGAAAATTGAATTCTTTTGTAGCTCCCTGATCATTGTAGTAAAATTGCAATTTTTATACGCAACTTTACTTTACACAAAAAACTCGTAAACATCAAACATTCAGCCAGACTCGAGACAGTTTCTGACCTTGAGAATTCAATTACAACTCAAACCAGTTCAGTAGAGGTTATTACTATTATTTATTCATTTTCTTGACAAAAGTCTTCTTTATTTTCTGAAGACGACACTATCCTGAACAGTATAGGTTTGCTGAAAGACAAATCCATCTGGAGCCTTCTTCTGCTTCTCAAGCACCGCGACCATCCAATTCCGTTCAGGCAAGTGGTTCTTCTCGGGAACATACTCGAGACCTTTAGGTGTGCTCATGGAAGTCAGCCTTACATAATCGTTGTTTGTAAGTTCCTAAATACCGAATACCAAAGGTATGATTTGCAAATAAAAAGACATACATCGTAGGACACTTGATAATAATCAACTTGAGAGAGTGCACTTAGAGTCGTTATAACACAACGGTGATCAGAAATGTCGGCAGTGATTTCAGAACGATAAATTTTTGGGTTATCAAAGAGCGTAAGAGGCATCGCACGAAGCAGAGAGTTAGTTGCAATATGAGAAGATGCTTCGTTTATGATTTGCTTCACTGTGATTCAGCGATTTGCGCGAAAACAAACAGTACGCTTTCTGTTAGTCATGGAAACGGAAAAGCGGCGAGCGTGAGTCGAGGAATCGAGAGAATGGAAATGGTTAGTAATACAGGAAATATTGAAAAGTGGTAAAAAGCGTTCTTTTTGGTTTAAAGTTTGAGACGCTAACCGAAGTTTACACATACAGTACTGTAAGCTCCTTCTCCTTCTCCTTCTCCTTCTCCTTCTCCTTCTCCTTCTCCTCAACCTTTTTCAGTGTACAATGGCTCATCTCCTCCTTCTCTTCGAAGGCAACATTTCGCCTCCGCTAACCGCAGCACTTAGTCGTAAAAACTATCGTTTTCGAATGTTTATTTCCAATTTCGGCCAATCGTTTGTGTGATTTATGATTGTTCGCACGACTTGTTTTCCCGCCGCCCCGTCTCTCCAGGACAACTCTATTACAGCTTATTCAACTCCTCGCGCGCCTCGCGCACCCCTCGGGACGCATAAGTCGATTACGAGAAGATAAATCTCTCACGCTAATCGATTCTTCTCGCCTCCGTTGTCTTATTCCACTTTCTGACAACTAATTTCCCCCTTCCCGCTACCGTAATCCAACGAAAAAGTCACCGGGGAGTTGCTTCTCATGACGAATTACCATAAAGCTTTATTCATGTGTTGCCAACGAAAATATAAAACTCCAAATAATTGAATATTTCGGGATTAATATTTTAATTGTCAGTCGTGTCGAGGTTTACTAGATGATGACGGAGATTCTTCTCGAATGGTGATTCCCGCAGGCTGAGTTATCGGGAACAGTGGGAACATGAAAGGGGCCATGCTTTTACAGGCCTGAAGAGACGATAACGACGGTAATTATTGTAAGATAGAAAGTACCTGAACTCTTGGATATTTCGCGTTGGGACGTCTTCCTCTCGGGACCTTTGGAATGGCCAACAAGTTGTCGATCGAAAAGATTCCCCCAGAACTCGTGGTTTCTTTATTTTCAGACTAAACTTTCAGGTAGGGTTACTGTAGAGGGGGATGGGGATTTACCTGGTTGCCCTCAATTTCTTTCAAAGGTTCACCACTGCAGGTTTGAGGGTATTGGTGGGATTGGGGACGTCCGGGAGCCTTGCGGGTTTGCTCCTTCTTGCGCCATTTTGCTCGACGATTTTGGAACCAAACCTGGAAAATATATGGTCTTGACACGATACTCCTGAGAACGTCTATAAAATGATATTTTGTTCTGTAAGCTGGGAGGGATACGGTAACAGAGTTATTTAATTGATTCCTGTATGGTGTGCAGTTTTGAGTCTTCAGAAAAGTTGACTTGATCGGATTGGGAGGGACGGCTACGGTAGCAAAGAGCGATATTGGGCCAATACTTAATCAGTCGGTGTCCATGTATTTTCACTGCTTAATTCCATCAAATCTCCAAATTCCCTTCCAAAAAATTGATTGTTTTTCTTTTAAATTGCAATAATTAATAACGCGGAAAATAAATTGGATCTTCTGCTTCCTTGGCTCCCTAAATCCCTGCATGGGCCAATTGACTCAATCAAATTGCCTCTCTCGAGCGCTCCTTCGTGCGGACGTCTTTATCATCGCCTACGATCTCGTGTTTATACACGCGACGCGCAAGCAAACAATCAAATAATCAAATTATCCTCGAAATCTAAATGGCTTCCGACCAAATGATACATTGAACGTCCGATTCCCCCGAGATGGACTCGCACGAATTGCGATTTGGACTTTCAAAGCAAAAGTTCATGCTGCTGACCTGGACACGCGACTCGAGGAGGTCCAAGCGGAGCGCGAGAGCTTCTCGCATAAAGACGTCCGGGTAATGACTGGATTCGAAAGCCGCTTCGAGTTGTTCCAGTTGATAGCCGGTGAAATTCGTGCGGGTTCGACGACGTTTTGCTTCGGCTGCTTTGTCTGAACAAAAAATAACATAAGAAATAAAACAATCGCTTCAAGATTCAATTAGGGCGTGAGTTTAAGTGATACTTTGGAGCTAGCAAATGTGAGCTTAACAAGAAATGCCCACCTTTTTTGTCATCGGTGTCTCCTACAGTAACCGTTTCTCCCGACGAGTTCAGAGGATCAGAAGACGATTGTGGACTGCAAGATCTACTCAGAATCTCCGAAGTCGCGTCCTCCTCCTCCTTCAGCTGACCATTTGTTTCTCCATGTTGCGCTAAAACAATCATTTAACATTCGGATACCGTAACCCACCACTCACTTATCAAATGCTGTTGCAGCTTCCAGTATTGACTCCAAATAGATTGCAAATCGACGTTCGAGAACATCGCAACACTTCTTCGGCGGCGGGGAGAGGCGGTTGTGCTGCCGAGGGCAAAAAGCGAATATCATTCCAATGGAATATCTACTGTCCCCGAGGGCCAATAACGTCCAATCATGTGGTGCGAAGAGGGCGGGCCTTTTTGCGTGAAAGCAACTCCCTCTCCCTCGTTTGGAGGGCACTAAATTTGGGAGAAGCGGTTAAGGATGGCAATGTGACAAATTACTGTGACTCCAATTAATTAGCCGATTTGTGAGGAGCGTATCGTTCGCGCGCACGGAGAAGATCTCATTTCCGGAGAGGCAAATTAATTAGACAATCATCAATCATACGCGATTTATGCGTGCACGCGCGCGAGAAGCGCGCGAGGGGACTTGTAGCGGCGGAAGGAGAACATCTGCCACCTTTGGAGGGATTACGACAGGAGGAGCGTCAGGACTACGCATGGATTGGAGGAGATGAGCAAGTGGTGAAGGTTATTAGGGGTTGTTTATGTAAGCAGCTCGCCAAGAAGGTAGTATATGCACGTGTTAAAAGCCCGCAAAGAAGGAATGATATGATACGGCAAGATTTTCAGAGTTTATAAGTGTTTTTGATGATTTTCCGACGCTGTTGGACCATTATCTAATTGTTTCCTTCCTCGTTAGCTTATTAACTAACGTCCTAACTTCATTCCTGGTTTCTGCTTGCCGCTGAGTCCCATAATCGCCTTGTTGTGCAAGTGGATCATGGAGGATTTCAAAATCCTGGGATAATCTTTCGAAAAATGGCACACAATTCATTTATTAATTTCTTCCTTCGTATATACATAAGTCGCGACCGCAATCGCTAAAACCCCGTCTTCGCTGCCTTTCTCCAACAACCACTTTTTGAAATTACTGACTTCTCACGAAGCATTCCAACCCTTCAAAACGAAGAAATGAATTCCTACGCCTACCGTAACCCATGGAGCTTTCAATAAAGTCATCAAAAAACCAATTAATTCTTCCCTTCCACTTGCCTTCCCTCTAAGATAAACAATTTCTGTTGGTGGCCCTTCAAAAACGATAAAAACGAGAAGACGCAGTTTAAGTAATTACCAATTTAATTGGTGTCATTCGAGATAAATACAATATTGGCTTCTCCTCCATCGCGAGCTCTATAAATTGGCCGGAAATTTAATTCATGAATATAATTGAGCGCGTTTGTTTGTCTTCGAGACGCAAAAATTAATGGCTCCATCGAAAAGAGACGCCGACGTTGCATTCTCTCCATTTGCGCCTCCAATTGGCCATCGAAAGGGCATCCAACCAACCAATCTGTCAATGAGATTACTAAAAATTAAGTTGAGCTCTTTATCAACCTTCGGAATCAACAATCCGAGCGTATTGGTGGGGTAATGCGTGCAATTAACTGCGCGTCAGGCGTGCGCGCCCCTGGGGAGAGTGCACGACTAACACGGGAGATTTGCATAAACCAATCATAAGTAATCATCATCAGTGCGGGATTCTGAACGTGTCACTTGTCTGCGCGCGAAGACTTCGCGCTTCCAAGACGCAAAAAAGTGATAAAGTGGATTCGAAAAGAAAGAAATTGGAAATTTCTGTCTCCGGGGAATCATTCGAAAATATTTACATAACCATAATCTGTAATAAATCGCAACCGGCGCCGTTGCCAACAGGGAATAGTCGATGATGGATCAGTTGCTTTCGAGAAGTCGGCGAGTCAATGATTTCTTCGTTGTTATTGCTGGAAATACGTAAAACACAGCGAAAGAGGAACTTTTAGAACAGTGAACACTCCTAACAAGAAAAACAGAATCATTTCTTGACTTTCCTCTTTCTTTTGCTGGATACAGAAGGTGGATGAGGATCCATTTGCTTCAACTTCTTCTTGCTCTTTTTAGATGGCAATGGTGAATCCACTCCCGCTTGTTTCGCCTTCTTTCTGCTTTTGCTGGAAGGCAGTGGCAAATCTGCTTGTTCGGCCTTCCCGCTACTCTTGCTACTGACTTCAGCCCCGCTTGGATGCTTCGAGGAGACGTTTTCACTCTCGATTTCGGATTCTTGTTCATCGCAGCTACTGTCCATGTAGAATTCGACTCCATGCGAGACGATTTGCAGCATGAAATTACAATCCTCACAGCGATTACTGACGGTGAAGCAGTCCACACAGTAGAGAGCACTACAGTTGCAGCACACTCGAGCGTTGCTGAATGTCATTCGGTAACATAGTTAAAGTAATCGAGCTTATTTACCTCGCGTTCGATAACTTCAAACCGGCATTTCCGCATCGAACGCACGTGTGGTAGTCGTTAGAAATCAGAGGTAAGCTGTGATTCACTAGATGACCACGTCCTTCGTCTTCGTCGGCTATCAACTCTGCTTCTCCGTGCTGGAACTTGTTCACATCAAAAGAACAACATGTTAGTTTTCTTACCTCTTTAGCTATCTTCATACAAGAAGAAAGCACCGTCTTGCGTTCCTCTAGAATCTGATTGTATAAGAAAAGCGCTCGAGGACGCTTTCGCTCCGGAAAGTAATGCTCGGCGATAATATGCCTAATACGCCCCGCATAGACCTAAATTTATTCGAGTTTTACAGATTTTACGGTGAAACTGACCTTGAGAAAACACAGAACAATCGCCAATATAAACATAAAAAACATGAGTTTGAAGAGTTGATAGTTCGGAGGACTCGGCTCGATGAAACATTCTCTCCAAGATTCATCCCTTGAACGCATTTGATCTCCCACAGGTTCCATGATTTTTAAGACGTTCTCGTAGAGCTGACTCAAAAATCCTCTCCCGGAAACCTTCAACGTGTACATACTGGGCAGTTCTACACGCGTAGTGTTGCTGTGAAAGAAGTCGTACGCCTCATACAGTACACGATAGGTTCCAATATCGACCATGACGAGAAGAAGAGGAATCACACTTCCAATAATCGTTAAACTAATAGCAACAGTTACTCGAAATGATTCCTTAGCAACCATTCCACGAGAAAACGGCTTGATGAGCTGAAATCAAATCAACGTATTTTTGCACAAAAACGGCGATAAGTACTTTTCCCTTCTCTCCCGGAGTCAGCGGAAGAAGAGTAGGTTCTCCCAACGCTTCCCGCTCCTTGTCGATTTTAACGAATTCGTTCGTAATGAAGAAATTATCCGATTTCTCCTTTGTGAGGAATTTGAAGAGGTAAATACCGGCCTAATTAAGCAAATCAGTGATTATTAAAGTCCTCATTAATCGCACCGTAATGAATGGAAGTCCCATTACAGGATACACTAACAAATCCGCGATCCACGCGATGTTCAGATTAAAAGTCGTAAAAATCTTGAGATCTTGCTTGATTTGATCGGCAATCTGCGACTTGTTGAGCGTCGTGGATTCTTGGAATTCAGAAGCCATTCCCATATTGATGCTGACATTCTTAATCTTCTCCTGTTCGTTCCACCCATCGTGCATGACATTGAAGAAGGTATTCTTTTTTAGTTTCTCAATCGCTTCGCTGACTACAATCTTCTGGAAATGCGACGTTTTGTCCTTCACATGCTGTTTGACGAGAGAAGGGAATTCACACAATTTCGCCAAGTGTCTCCCCATTTTACACACCTGAACACATCGTGGATGCCTCTTTAGAGTGATGCTGGCGACTTACACTGCCCTTCCACTCATTGATAAAGTCACATCCTAACCTGTTCAGCAACGAAAGTTCGCATTCACGGTGCATTTTATTAAACGTCTCCACGCACTGAAAATCGCCAAATTCAAGAACTGATCATGAAATACATAAAACAAACCATGTAGAACGGCGCACGCAGTTGCTGCTTACATTCCACAGCGAGCTTCTCCGACAGCTTCGTAAACACATTTCCAATATTAATCGCTCTGAAATGACCTCAAATTACAAAAGAAAAGCGAATATGAAAAAGCTCACTTCTCGATGCCTTCTTGAAAGAATTTGAGAGCATTCATGATGCGCTTGATTGGTTTTCGTAAATCGGAAAGGATGCTCGAAAGATGTGAATTGGCAACCTGAACAATTTAACTAAAAATGGATTAAGGTAATCGGGGACTTACGGCAACAGCGCTCGTTTTCGATCCACTCAGCACTTCCTCCACCAATTGATTCATTTTGACTTGAACGCATGTTATACTCGCCGCCGTTTGTTGGATGTTCGTTGTGATGTTCTGAGCAGCACTCTACAAAATTACGATAAAATAACAGCAAAATTGTCTTCGTGACGTGATGCAAGTTCGGTCAAATGAAATCGTTTCAGACCACTTTTAAGGGACAGCTAACGCGTCTCTAGACGATTAGCCTTCAATGCGACAAGCGCTATCATTTAACAATTTTTTAGGAAGACCATGTAATTTCATGCGAAACTAATGATATGTCAATCTTTTGCGAACTCGAATTTCTTAATTATGAGGAAGAAAGTTCAAAAATAATCTAAAGTAAGCGTAAAAGCACAAAAATCGACAACTGAGCAACGATGACGTCATTGCAAACGATATGCAGCAAATTCGTGTTATTTCGCTTGTTTGGGCTATTTTTAACTTTCTTCCCCGTAAATAGGATATTCGAGTTCGCTAAAGATGGAGCAAAAATCAGTTTTGCATGAAATACCGGGAAAATTGTATGAAGAAGCGGCAAAATTGTAGTGTTGCTCAAACCGCCTTCATCTAACGCATGTCAGTGTACATGTTAATTGTTCAGAGACCAACCGAATATCTACCTCTACATTGTACGTGTTTTATGCACTTATTTCAATGTTTACCCATCATCTAGCCACTATCTCGCTTCCCTCCCTAGTCACGCCCCTCCTCACTGACATAGTGCCCGCTCATCGCACAACCATCAACGCGTTTATAGTCGATCTGGTAGCGGTGTTGCTCGCGGCGCGACCGATCACTGTTCGACTCCGCGCTTGGCGGTCAAGTTTTATTCGATAGTGCCTGTCGGCTTTCGGGTAAGGATGGGCGGCCTAAAGAAGTTGCACCTCTTCAACCGGTGAGTCTGGCGCGAAAGACTTGGCGCTGTTAAGGGCAGACAATTCTTTTTTTTTTGCAAAATTCAAGTGTGCAACTCACTTGAAACGCCCATCCGACCAGAAGAAGCATCAGCAGAGTCCTCATTTTCGACGTCAGAAGTGAAGGAATCGCGAGGAGAATCAGAATCCGCAGCCATGGAATGACGAAGATGAGTATCGTTATGGTTTGCGTCACAATTGCGGCCACTGTAGCAGTGCTAAAATGGATTATAGTCAGAATTGAAAAGGAATGAGAGATTCACTTACAAAACAGGGTTATGTGGATATTTGAGAGTGAAAATAGTGAAGAAGATAAGACCGACGAGTTGACAGAAGAGCCAAACGAAGAAGAACCGAACCACATTGTTTGCCCTGCAAAGAACACCTCATAAACATAGAAATTAAGATACATAGGATAAATCACTCACGGAGTTCCGGTGTAAAAGATGGTGTGATAGAAATTGGTTGGGGGCGGACGGTCTCCTCCCAGCAACGGAGGGAAGAGAATCCCCAGAAAACGCTTCTTCTTCTCGGCGGACGATAGCAAAGGCGCATCTCCGTACACACTTCTTCGCGCATTCTCGATTTCTCTTCGGAAATTGACCAACGCGCGTTTTGCCTTCTTCTTTGCAGAGTTCACAGCGAACAGAACCATCACGATCTCTTCTGTTTAGCAGAACACCGACTTATCAACGGTAAATAATGGAAATGAAGGGTTAGGAGTGTGGTGCAAAGTGTGTCTGGCTGTTAATTAGCTGAACCCCGCTGATTGCAAAGGCTTCGAATGCGTTCAATCGAAATGAATGAATTGGAGGAAGTTTTGAGCCGTAATTCTTCGATCGGGAAAGGAGCGAACACAACCGCCATCTTCAAAATGTCTTTGTTTAATTGTATTTTTTTTTTTGTAAAACATAAGAAATTCGGAAAAGGTGATTTTATCGATTTATTATAGTCGTAAGTTCAAATGGCGTTTTTTTATGGCTAGAACATGGCTAGTTGGAAATGGCGATTTGAAACGTTCCTGTCCAGTCGTGTTCCTGACCAGGCAACCTAACAACACTTTGTTTCGAATTTTGCACTTATCTCCAGGTTTACAATGTGCGTTTATTGCAATCTGGCACATACATATTATACGTTTTCTAATAGATTTCTTCAGCTTTCACTGTTACAGTAACCTCCATTTCTAAGAATTCTGAAAGGAATTCTTCAAATCTCCTGAAAAGGCTTTTTTGATGATAATTTTGGGTCGTTAGCCTACCTCTTAAGCAGTGACAAACTCCTCCACTTGCCTTCGAAATAGGACGATGGATGTAAAATGACATTTACTGAAGTGGAATCAACAATCTCAATGTGATGATCGCAAACATCGATTTCTCTTGCACAAATATCCCCAAGAAGTTGATTACAATCGAGTCCACTTGAACGTATACGGTAGTCGAATTCCACCGTAGTTTGTTTCAATGTTCTAAGGTCGTTCGGACGAGATGAATGGTAACTTAGCCTGTGTACGGTGTTTTCTTTGAATTTGAAAGGTTTGAAATCAGCGTTTTGCACAACTCTTTGCAATGTCACTTGGTCAAAGAGTTGACAATCGAAGGAAACGTTTCCAGGATAACAGAGAATCGTCTGAAGCAGCAAAGTTTATAAAACAGTTTTGAAATAGATTACCTCGAAAAACATAGAAACGAGGTCGTCATCGCATCGTTCATCGGGCGATAAGTCAGGATTACCGTAGTAGCTTTGATGGAAGAGGTTCTGCTTTGAAGTTAGGATGTAAATCGCGAGTTTCAAGACATTTCTGGTTTGTTTTAAGGTTGATATGTGATTGATTACGATACTCTAAACAATGATAAATTGTAACATTACGGTGTAAGTGTTATTATAGCTCAGATAGCTGCTATGTTCACTGGCAACCATGTCTACGCTCCGGTTTTATCATCAGCAAATGCGCACCTTTTGAGGGGTTACCCTGAATGGTTTCTAAGCTTCTATTTATGAGATAATTTAACGTTTTTTATGTTTCTAATTGTTCTGTTGCATACAAGCCGCTGAAGCGAGTTATAAGGACCTAGATGGAGGTAGAAAATGACAAATATGGTCAACTCATTTAGCGACTGAAGTCTACAGTATGTCAAGCTGTAATGTTCACGGGAAGCCCGTTATCCATAATTATCTATCTTCGTCCGAGTCCCTCCTATCACTCACTTTAGAAGATGATTTTGGATTCTGAAACTGCAACTCCAAAAATGGGACAAATAATCGAATTTTGAATCGATGCTTATGTCGCTTTAAAGCTTACCGTTAAATGTTCCGATCTTCCCACAAAGCCCATAAGCGCTTTCATTTGCTTTCCTGTTGTGTTGCGGACCTTCCAAGTCAATGAACTCCTCTCCCTCTTCCATAAAGGACAAAAGAACATCTTCTTAAAACGCTTCAAAGGAACATCGATCGAATCCGCGGTTTCAGTAACATTCCAAGCATTCAACCTCGGAGAAGCCAAACAAGTCAGAATTTGATCAAACTGATTTTTTTCAATAATTTTAGATAAATAATCGATTTTCAATTGTATTTCGACGAATTCAGGAAATAACCGAATTTCCGAAAGTTTCCGCTTATGCCACTTTCGATTGCAAACGCCCTTACTTTCCACGTTTACAGAGTTCAAGCCGGGTCCCACCACGATTTCCATCGCAGAGAGGATTTCTTCAGCCCAGAACTCGACCATCTTGTGCCAGTGACGACTAATTGAAGGTAGCAATAGAATGTAGAGGTCATCGGGTGATAGATAGTCCAAGAAATTAGAGAATATGTTGAAAGAAAGTCGTTTGAGGTACTTTGTTTGTGAGATTTCAAAGAGAAAAGTTGAAATTAGAAGACCCATTTGTGGGAAGTGAACAGTTGGCTTTGATGATTGTTATGACAGTGTGAGGGAGAGCGACGTGTCAAGAGGATTCTGAGGTGTGAGTTTTTCCACTTTCGTTGGCTCAATCGATCAACGTGGTTTAGATGATAGCAATGCTAATCTCGTTTCTTGTCGGTTCCATCAGTAATGGATGGAATTCTTGCATCGCTTTCTTTAAACGAAAATTGCATAAAAACCCCTTAAAAATCTTTAATAACTAAATTAGAACCAACAATGTCCTCTGAAATGATCAAGTTGACTTCTTCGGATGGTCAGGAGTTCGACTTTAAGATGAAATACTTGAATAAAGCGGTAATGTTGAAGCAGATG